>JAXCGZ010015337.1:0-12500 GCA_037179515.1 Halocaridina rubra | reverse complement strand
ACACTGCATTACTATTGAGACTAAATCCTTTTAAAACTGTAGATTTATTTTGATAGTGGAATTAAAAAAAATATATATATATATATATATATATATATATATATATATATATATATATATATATATATATATATATATATATATATATATATATATATATATATATATATATATATATATATATATATATATATATATATATATATATATATATATATATCACTTATAAGGGGGATGGCTGAGTCAAGGCTAAATATTCTTTGGGAAGAGAAAATACAGAAGGGGATTTCCAGATCCCTCACTCCGCTCCATTCAGTTGACTCTTACGACACGCAGGGAAACACGGAGGAAGTATTCTAGCCCCATTCCTCAGAGGGAGTTCTGAATATGACTTTTACGTATATAACCTGGGCTTAGATGAATTATGCGGTTCGAATGAATTAAAGTGATAAGGGTAAATATACGTGGTCCAAGAACTTCCCGTTGTCATTTCTATAAATAGAGATGATGTCATAATTCCGTTACACAAACGAACGCCTAACTTTCAAGATTTATCTCTGGTAGTTATTAAAGTGTTTAAAATCTTACAAAAAAAAATTATATTTGAGAACATTCATAAATTTAATCGAATTAATTTTATCATATGAGGCATTAATTCGGAAACATACATATCGAAAAGTAGAGATTATGCCTACTTGATATATGTTTACTTAGTACGAAAAATGGCAAGAAAAGGGGAAGAAGAAGAGCAATATCATTCTCGCCTTGTAGTCCAAACATTTAAATTTGAGATGCTGAACTTTTTATCAAATTGTCACATAAGCTAAATCTACGAGTCAAATTTAATAACTAGCAAATACTGAAGCAATAAGGGAAGTGTAAATAAATATTATGCCACACTAAGACTAAAGACTCAAGTTCTTTCCAGTAAGGAAAGAATAATTTTAAGTATTGAATTAAGAGAATAATATTATATATATATATATATATATATATATATATATATATATATATATATATATATATATATATATATATATATATATATATATATATATATATATATATATATATATATATATATATATATATATATATATATATATATATATATATATATATATATATATATTCTGAAAATGCACTAAATTACTTATTTATCAACAATAAACAATGTTATTACCCTTATAAGCATTTTTTTTCTATTTTTGTTAGTTCTAACGAGTTCGTGTTTTTGATAATACAGAGTTATGAGTTCACAAATTCGTAATACAGGTACTTGTTATGCGCCAGTCACTGAGAGCAGACAGTAAGAGCGCAATTCAAGAAGTGTAAACTTGTGCCTTTATCTGTAGGACAATGTCTGGAAAGTTATCATTTGAGCAGTTATGTGCTGGAGGAACAGGTTACGCATGCGATGAGAGGTCGATGGTCAAACTTTCAGAGACAGAGTCCTTTGATGATATTAAATTCAAGTTAGTTACAAAGTGTGAAACGAATCTTCTGTTCCTTCGTTCTCCCTCTGCTACCGTGAGTCATTTCACGCTTGATGTCGTTCCCATCTACAACAAGTCGTCATTGGCCTCAGCATGGCGCAGTTGCGAACAAAAAGGCTTTGACGGTTTGCACGCCATTGCGCATTTGGATCAGTCCAACATACCCAAAAATGGTTGCTCGACGAAGTATACTTTTCTGCAGTTCGTTGATTCTGTCATACGTGCGATTGAACATCATTTCATGTTCCAGAGGTATAATCCTGGTTTTGCAATGAATGCCCTGAACCTGTGGAATCTTCCCACAGACAAAGATTTGCAGAGCTGCCTCATCGTCTATGCATGGAAGTTTGACAGACTACCAGAAGAAGGTAAATTGCTTATCAAGGTATTATACAGTTAGACTGTGGTAAAATGGTAGCGTCCTCGACTCTGAGGCGGCAGGTCGAGGGTTCACGCTCCGTCACAGACTGAGGTTAGTAAGGGCATACACTCAGGACAACGATTACATCTGCCAAAACAAGTCCTTCGCAAGAAGGCAACCGTCCTAGCCCTTGGTAGAAAAGGGAGTTCGTGACGTAAAACCGAATCCTATTCCTAGTGTTGCATTTTGTTTATTTACGTAAGGAATTTCATTTGAGTCTCTTGACTCACTATCTTTAGGTTAAGATTCGTTTATGCACCCCTTCAGTTTTTGGACCAAAAGTACTTTTTCTTATTAGATCTGATGTGTTTTGAATTAATCTTATAATTGTTTTTGCCTTAGTTTGCAATTTTTTGTATTAGAGCCGTGACTGGTAGGCGATGGTGAGTACTGTATTTATATAACCTTATGTAACTAACCTAACTCAAACCTTATAA
The DNA here is from genome assembly GCA_037179515.1 of Halocaridina rubra. Lineage (NCBI taxonomy): Eukaryota > Metazoa > Arthropoda > Malacostraca > Decapoda > Atyidae > Halocaridina > Halocaridina rubra. The sequence goes on along the minus strand of JAXCGZ010015337.1, from coordinate 10,146 downwards.
CCTTACCGAACTTAAATTTGAAGCCTTACACACCTTAAGAGGGCGAATTTGGGTGTTTATGTAGCAATGCGGCACATTTCAGGTTCTTGGGTAACCTATAGAAGGGGTGCATAAAGCGAATCATAATCCAGGTTTGCATTAAGATTCTTATTGTTGCATTTTGTTTAATCTACTTAGGCAGTATCATCTGAGTTTCTCACGTAACTTCCAAACTTACCTAGTTCAAGTACATTGGAGGTTAAGACACTTTGATGTTTCTTTTGGGGTTTCCATCTATTTTGCATTCTTGGATGTGGAATTCATCTTAAAAATCAATACACAGTCTACAAAAACTTCTCTAATACCCATACAACACTACAAAAACGTAATTTTCCTTAACTTTTATTTAATAGCTACCTGTCCAAATCAGTTTTAAAAGCACCTATGGACAGGGCAGTTCAAAACCAGTTTCAAAAGCACTTGTGGATGGAGCGGTAACGACTTCTAAAGGAGGGGAATTCCAAGAGTTAGCAACCCTTACAATGAAGGAATTTGCTCTAACTATTGCTCTCCCGTGACCTTGTTTCTTCATCTTGCAATTATTGGTCTTGGTGTTACCTTTGCCGTATTCAACGTAAACACTGTGATCAGTGTTATCCATTCCTTCAATATCTTGAAGGATTCCAAAATGCTCCTTGGTGTCTTTCCTGTCTTTATTCACAAAATGTGAAACCAGTTCAAACCACTTTGGTTGCACAAACCTGTACTTCCTTAGTATGCAGCAGTGGTGGCAGTTAACAAATTACACTTATTACAATATATAAAAAATTCCTGTGAGAATTTACAGTATATTTTGCTATCACACCTGTCTCATCCCCAACTGCTTAATGCTGTTATAAGATTTTTAATGTGTACTGAACGAGTTTGACCTTCAAAATGGTCGTAATTTATGTTTACATTACCAGTAATTCCTGTTGGTTTTGAAGGTCAGATTCCTTCAAAACTTATCAAAAAATTATTGAAAAAGCATTAGTTTCACCTCAAAAGGTGCAATAAATTAGTTCTTTTTTCTTGCCTGCATGAATCAGTACCAGATTGCGGATTCCCTTTTTGCCAAGTCCACTTTACCTATTCCCAGGTAGCCGACCTAAATCAATCCCTGCAATTACTTGTATGTACTGTACTAATAATAAATTCAAATTATTAGGTGTTGGTTATATGGGAATTAGCAAACTAGACACTGCAGACTAGAATGCTACTGCCCCCATTCCCTGTCAGTTAAATTATTATCTCCCTGTTCATCTTATATTTGTTTTTAACAAAATTTGCTGTTGTATTTATTGTATGCATTTACAAACTGTCCAAACTACTAATTTCTCTGAAAAAAATTATATATAGCTTTAGAGCATTGCTTGTTGTGAAGCATATAATTGTGTTGCCGACTCCATTTTAAGTAATATTTTAGTTTTTCTGAAAGTGCGCATTAACCTTTATACACTAATCTTTCATTGTTTTACATATTTCTTTCATTTAACCTCAAAGCCTTTTCTTCTCTACTGTTGTAATTCCCAGTTTTTTACATCTTTCTTCATAAAGCAGCTAACCCTAGTATACTCATACCTCTATCTAGTATTTGATTCTAATTAGAGATACAGAAAGTATTTAATTAAATATTTTCATAAATCGTATCTTAATCAGATGACACTTAGAAATGATACATTGATTTAGTGGCCTCAGACTTACTAGCCTAACTGCTTTATATAGAAATACCTGGATGGTCTGAAAAGGGCTTGCATCCTCTTATGCATACCCTATTGTTCTTGACATTAAATTACTTAATAACTAAATGAGAAATTTTGCTTTGATTCATATATTTCAGACAAGCCATAGGTATTTGGATAGTCCGGACTGTGTTATCCCTAATATATCAGCTATATTAATCTTATACATTACAAGATATTCAGCGTACCATGTGTGATTTGCATTTAAATACTTTATTGGAGCCACATCTGTTATTTTTGTATACAAATCCTTCCCTTTTACCAGATAGTATTGAGGCAGTGGAATTGGTTAAGAAAAGTTGTAGTCATATATTTTGAGGTTAGTATTTTTGAATACAGTTGTGACCTGCAAAGAATAATAAATCTAGGATACCCATGAAAACATCATTGGGTTAAAATTTTCATCCATGCGAGTACAATGATGGGCTATGCATACTGCAACCTCAAACTATTCTCGCCAAAATGAGGGTATTTAATAAATTTTCCTTAACAGCTGTTATCTTTCTGATGACCTATTTAATGCCCACGCTTGATAGTAGTTTTGAAATGATTGTCAACATGAACACCTCTAATGCCAGTTTTAGTGTTGTTGTCAATATGAATAATCTTGTTGCAACTCATACAAAACTGCTTTTCATAATAATCTGGAACATTTTCATTACTTGAAATATCCATTACTGTGGTTTAAGATACAATGAATTCTGTACATATTCCTGACACAGTATTGATATTGAAAAACTTGCTAATTACTTTCTTCTAAATTTCTAATTATAAGTAACTTCTCAATTCTCAATAAATTTTTATCAGTTATGTAGTTTAATATGTTATCTTTTTCTATTATTGCTCAATATTAGATTGGAAGCCTTAGGTTTTGCTACCAATTACCAGATGAGACATGTTACTGACCTTGGATTTTAGGCTATCTAAGCCTCTAATGGAGAACAGTCAGCACCCTTTTATGGTTTCTTGAGGATTGTGATTATGTTTTAACATTGCTTCTTATTGACAGTTTGATTGCAGTGCCATAATTATCATTGATAAATAATGTACAGTATAAGTGAATGTTAACCTGTGTTATTTAATTATGTTTTTTTTAAGAGCTGCTGTCCAGGTCACTTCTGAGCCAGAAAAACTCAAGTTCCGTTGACCATATGGAAAATCTGGAGAACTCTGGAGAGGAGGAAAGATGCAAATCACTTCCAGTAAAGAGAGCCAGGTACGAATACAAAGGCCAAGTCAACATACTGTACTAATGCAAATTTAGTCTGTTTTTATATAATAAAATAGCAGTGGTGTCTGCTACCAGTTTATATCCATATTGAGAGAAGGCTGATTATTAAAGATTCATGGGATAAGTGGTTAAATAATCAAAGAGACTTGCTTGACTATGTTCTAAAGGAAGGTTTTATATTATATATATATATATATATATATATATATATATATATATATATATATATATATATATATATATATATATATATATATATATATATATATATATATATATATATATATATATATATATATATATATATATATATATATATATATATATATATATATATATATATAAGGACTGTCATAGAAAAATCAAACCAATCACGTGTGTTTAAATAAAGGTAAGAATAATAGATAAGAGTGGTTAGAAAAGAGAGTTGAAAAGTGGAGTGGTTATTAAACTAAGTAAGTTCACAAAAGAAAAAATGAATGCAACTTTGACAAAAGTATGTGGAGGAAGTAGGAGTAAATGCGTAATAAGGGAGGTGAATCTTTGTAGTGAGATAAACTCCATGAGTCGGTGATTAAATATCTAAGGCAGATATGCATGGAACGAAGACATTGGTTACGGTAAAGAGGAAGGGAATGGCTTATTAGGATGAAGATTTTAAAAATATGAGTAAGGAGAATGGGATGTTGTAAGAATTGTATCAAGGAATGAAACTAAGTAAGCGATTAATAAAGAAGGAAGTGTAGTGGTGACATGGAGAGCTAAGGATAAGGAAAATTAAGAGGGAGACTACTTAGTATGGAATTATGGAAAATTGAAAGTATTTTATGGAGAACTGAAAGTATTTGTTGTTTACACTGCATGGAACAAGAAAGGATAATCGTCATATGGCAATGATGTGTGTTGTGTTGTGAAACAGATCCAAACACCATAGCAGAGATGTGGGACATATTTGGAGACTTAGAGGTGACAAAGGACAAAGAAGAATAGGTGACATAACCTATCAGGAATTGGGAAGGGAGGATAATGAGAGAAGTTTAGAGTTTAAAGAATTTCAAGAGTTAGAAAGGCATATAATTTTAATGATATTACAGTGGAGTTTTTGGGGAATGGTAGGGGGATAATGGTGAAAGGGTCATTAAGGCTGCTTAATGTATATTTCAGTAAGGGAAAGATAGATGTTGAGTGGCAGAGATCTATGTAATTACCAGTATATAATGCTAAGGGAGACATTGTTGCTCACTCAAAGTATAGAGACCTTTAAAGCACACCGGGCAAGATATCTGAAATAGTGTAATGAAGGAAAGTACCTGTGAAGAGGCATTAATAAAAGTTGAATAGTGGTAATAGGAAAGGAGAAAAATGTATAAACTTGGTTTTTACCGCACAGTAGAAAAAGATTTTGTCTGGATGGAATATGACAATGAATTGCAGTAGAGATAGAAGGTAATGGTTAACTTGGAGTTAAAGCAAAATATAATCCATGAGTAGCATGTCACTATAAGACCAGATGGTTTTTAAGGAATGGAAGTGGATCCATGAGTGGGAGAGTCAAAGCTGCTTCATTGCAATAAGCAGATTGCATAGAGATATGGGTATTTCTGGGCAGCTCAAGATTTGATGAGATATTTGTTCCAACAGTGTTACATGGATGTGAATGTGATAGGAATATTGAGGTTTTAACTTCCTCCATGTGTTCCCCTGTGTGTCGTATAAGTCAACTAAATAAGGCAGAGCGAGGGGTTGGAAATCCCCTCCTGTGTGTTAAAATATTTTCTTTGATTCTTCCACCCCCCTTATTAGGGTGACTTTGGCTTTGGTATATGGATGGATTTAATGCTTACATTGTGTGAAAAATGAGAGATGTTTGTGGAAGTGCAATTAAACATAGATATTGAGAGATGTTAGAATCATGCTTATTTTAAACTCATGAAAAGAATGGATACTAAAAGCTGGATGGTATGGATTTATAGGGTAATAAATAGCTAGAGGACTACCAAGGAAGCATTTAACTTCCTGAAAAGTGCTACTTGTGTATTTTGTCAATATCTGTGAATTATTTTAAATCTTAATGATATAACTGTTGTTTATCACGGAAACTTGCAGTTTAATAATGTAAATCTTGAGATATAGACTAAATATGTTTTTGTTACTGCTTGTAAATCATGTAGTTGTGAGATCATAATTGTAAGCAAATGCAAATATAAATTTAATGTGGATCTGGAGTGGTAATGTCTTTGTCACTGGACCATCCTTTGGAGCATCAACTCAGAAGAGGAGCTGTAAAAGAGGCCAAACTACCACAAGCAAACCCTACCCCTCACTTGGAACCTGGGAGAGGCTTTGGTCACCTTTTCTTTCAACACAAAACACACAATAACAAAACGTTTTCTACACTAAGAATCGACTCTTCATTAGTAAATTCTCGATGATTTCTTCAAACCGGAGACAGAGAACAAACCAGGAAACACATTATGGAAGACTACATCTTAGACAACTACATATGCCATTAACAAGTCATACACTCTTTGAGAGCGTATGGGATTGGTATTGCCTCCCTTAAGGACTCGGGGCTGTTCAGCCAGGCAGTACAGGGAACAACAACAAAAATTTAATGTTATTTTTAAATTTTTTCCTCTTGGTTGTTACAGTCTTGATGTACTCTGTAAAATTTGGCTTTGTAGCTGGAATATTAAATGGTCTTTCCTATCAAGTCATACTTTGAGCTCACTGAATTTCCTTAGATTTAGCTATATATGTATTGATATACATGAGCAGTAACATCAGTAAAAAAGTTTTGGATAAAGTTTTTTAGTTATGAATACTACAATGTGTTGGTATTTAGATTTTCAGTGGAAGTTTTATGTTACTTAAAAAATTTGGTATAAATACGTTATCTTTTCTTACAGTAACCACTCAACTGGTAGCAAAAGGGGAAGACGAAGTATAGCTCCTGTGCGTAATGAAATAAATAAGGATGACAGCACATCTGAGGATGATCCAGAAATATCCTTCAAGCAGAGACCCAGTGGGATCATGCCTAAGGCAGTTTATTTACCCGAACAACTATCTCATAAACAGAAGCAGAATGGAAAGCCAAAGGTCACAGAGGAGGAACCCATGGACATAGCAGATATCACTCTGGGATTTGAAAAGTAAGTTATATTTCAAATAATATGCTTTATGAAAATTAAAATATATTCTCAACTTATTTGTAACAAATGTACTCTTAAAAATGCTGTGGAAAAGTATCGTGAGGGTATACCAACTGCGGGTGTCAGGCCTCAAGGTAGAAAATTCTCGCTCACTTACCCTATGGGCAACCTAACCAGTGTGATGCAGGAGGAATTGTGGCATCCCTCTATCCCCAAGGAGCTAAGAGGAGTGATTAAGGTATGTTTGATTCTGTTAAAAGCGTGCTTTTGCTCGGCCATCCCCTTACAAGGATGAATGTGGCCATTGTAAATATGTATGTATGTCTGACAATGTACATATTTAGTTTATAAGTAAGTAATTTGTTGCAAATTGAAGGTGTGAAGGGACTCGTCTCCGTTAACATAATCTTTTTTTAAACATTTAAAGGGTGGCCACATTGCTATTGAAAGAGGTTGTAGGGCACATTATTGTTAAATGTTGCCCTTACAGAATTTATTTTTTGGCAGAAAGTTATTTAAGGAGGGAGTTTTTATCATGTCTTTATGAGTCGTCTCATACTGCACAGGGAGTAAAATGGTGGCAATCTCTCTCCCATCACTTGGGTTTAGTGAGACTAATGGTAATAAAATAAGTTTAGATTGTTTCAGCTTATCCATTATATATTGATTTAGAGCGTAGGATACTATCAACTTTTTCTCTAAAACCTCTAGCAGCTTTTGTGTTGAAAATTTATACTGCAACACTCGTGCTTTGTGCATTGGAAAGTAAATTTTTTTTTACTGTAATTGAATAATGGTTTGTATAAATACTTTTAGAGAGTTTTTACTGTAATTGAGTTATGGCTTGTATAAATACTCTTAGAGAGTTTTAAAGTTAAATTTGTTAATGTGCATGGTACCCATATAATAATGAAGGTACTTCGACTTTCTCTTTCTAGATTGAAAGTACAGGAGGTTAGTAACGATTGCGATAATTATCAAGTTTTTCAAAATGTTTGATCTTGAAATTTAGATAGATGTTGTTAGTTTTTTGATTTTGGTCACAAAATTTTTCCTCTAAAATTAGAGACTTCCAAGTCTGGAATTTTAAGCATACTGTAATTATCTGAATACTGAAACAGCATCCATAGTGGGGGTCTTAGCTGTGAGTGTTGCTCATCTTATATATATATATATATATATATATATATATATATATATATATATATATATATATATATATATATATATATATATATATATATATATATATATATATATAGATATATAAAGTGTTACCTCCCTTATCGCGGTAGTTCGGTTCCGGGACCCGGCGCGAACCAGGAAATCCGCGAAGTAGGATCAGCCTATATGTACATAGATATTGTAATGTATTTTTACGTTTACACTGTATAAACCCTCCCTGTACTGTTAAAAAAACACCCTTTACATTATAAATAACAGCAAGCTACGTAATTTTTTTATGAAAGTGATAGAAAAACTTACCGTGAATGAGGTGATGATGACTTGACATACATAGGTTCCATATTTTACAATAATTTTTACGTTTACGTAAAATAGCGGCCGACATCCACAAACTTTTTTCCTTCTTTCAACATATCTAAGAGTTTCACTTTATCTACAATGGTTAACATTTTCCTTTGCCGCTTAGGCTCACTACAAGAAGCCTTAGAAGATGAAGGATGCTTGGGAGGCATTGCAGAGGTTAAAATATGCGAGTAAAAAAATCACAAGCAAAACATATTAATAATAATAAGCACAACGTGAATGGCGCACACGAGTGAGGTGAGACAATGGAAGATGGTGGAAGCCTTTGTCCGAAACCCTGATAGCGGTATCATATTTTACATGTTGCAACACTGTTAGTATTTATGTTTTTTACTATTTTTTACTGTTATATTATTCTTAGGCTAAGAAATACGTTTTTTTATCAATAAAATCCTGAAACTACTGGAAATATAAATATATATGCTAGCTCACGTAGCTTCGACCCCAATACATTGTATGCTATCGAACACAAGCAAAACGTTTAATAAGCACAACATGAACGGCGCACACGTGAGTTAGACTGAACGAGTCTTTGTCCTAAACGCAGATAGCGGTATCTTATTTTACATGTTGCAATACTGTTAGTATTTATGTTTTTTACTATTTTGTACTGTTTTATTATTCTTAGGCTAATAAATAAGTTTTTTTTATCAATAAAATCATGAAACAACTGGAAATATAAATATATATGCTAGCTCACGTAGCTGCGACCCCAATACATATTACGCTATCGAACACTATTTCGTATGATGCAATACTGTGAGTTATACTGTACGTACGTATATCATTCAGTTATTAGTACAATGTATATTAATTTAAAATTCATCTACTTATTTGATGATTGTACAAAATCTATTGTATTTATTCATTGTAATTTGGACCAAATATTCCTTTTGTAAAGATTATACTGTACTTTTCAAAAGAGGTGGTCAATAAACGTATCTATCTATCTACATTTATGTTTTTTACTATTTTTTTCTGTTTTATTATTTGTAGGCTGGGAAATAATTTTTTTTTATCAATTAGAAAATGAAATATGTTTTTTTCAATAAAAAAAATGAAAATACTGAGAATTTTTTTTTTTAATATTTTAATATTTTTGCATATACCCATGAAATAAAATAATAATTTATCCCCCCCAAAAAACACGATACAGTGAGAAAGCGAACCAAGAAACGCGAATAACCGGGGTAACACTGTATATATATATATATATATATATATATATATATATATATATATATATATATATATTTATATATATATATATATATATATATATATATATATATATATATATATATATATATATATATATATATATATATATATATATATAGCAAAAGAAGTCATAAAGTATTCCTAAAGTTATTTTGATATAAGTCGGAACTTTTTATAAATGAATATTTTGGTTTTAATTTGTCACCTTTATTAGCTCTTAAAAAGTCATCACTATTTCACTAAAGGTATTGCTGTTTTTAACGCAATTGTAACTGTGAAGCAGAACAGTGTATAGAACCTTTGGGAAGCTTCAAATGGATTGTTCATCATATTATGTCTTCACTGTTTTGTGATGATTTAAATGACCTATCCCTGATGGTGGGGAAAAATAAAGTTCCATACATGTAATTCATGTGTGTCTCGGAGACAAATAAAAGTGTTAGATAATTGTTTTCTTTGCTACAAACCAAGTGGAAGAGGAGGCAAGTAGTAGGGTAGAAAGAGTTCCACACACAATTCCCTCTTCTCTCAAGAGCCATATAAAAAGATTAAGGAATTTTTTCTTGTCACAAAACAACAGGAAGAGGTGATAGGAATATGTTTAAGCCTTGCTACCTCAGTTATTTCACTAAAGTTCCTTGCTAAGCTCAACTGAATATGGTATCTTTTTTGGAGAGAGAGAGAGAAAAAAGTCCTTACCAGGAAAATAAAGAGATTTGAGATGTTAGATGCTATTTTTCAACTTATGAAAGATTTTATGAAGCCAAAAAGAGCTCATGCATACATGGTCTAGTCAGCACTTACACATAATCAGTATTGTTCATGCAACTTATCACATAAGGTACACATGTTTAGCATAAAACTGTAATCTGAAACTGGTCCAGGTAATTGTAAATTATTACATTATTATTTTGACATACTTTTAATAGCAGTGTATTACAATATCTTACTTCTCTATGAAGGGAAAATAAAATCTACAAATTACTATTTTCCCTTGGTTGCTGTCTGTTTAGTCATGTAGATAAAATTCTCTCTTCATTTCTTTCTACACTGATTAGAGACTATTATTATTTATTAGTAGAAAACCTCATGAATAAATATTGGAAAATATCCCTTCACGAGCAATTTATAAATTATTTGACATTTTCAAATCTCCGGGGTTCCTGTTGACTCCACTATTGGCTTGAGGGCAGACACGCCTGGTGGTAGTAATGGTTCTGCCCTTAACCTG
>JAXCGZ010015336.1:75000-92500 GCA_037179515.1 Halocaridina rubra | reverse complement strand
GAGATAAAACTCCACCAAAAAGGAAAAAAAAAGTATGTGGTACAGCTAGTCATTTAATAGCGATTGGCTAACTGATCCTGTGTTCAAAGATTGGATCAAGACAGATCCTAAAAATAAGAATGTTGTAGTTTGTGTAGTATGTGATTGCAAGCTAAAGAATAAAAAAAAGTGGTTTGATAAGACACAATGCTACATCAAAGCATATAAAAAACTATGAATCAAAGGAAAATAGTGTGACTATTATGCAGTTCATGAAGAAACCAAAAGAAGATCCGAAAAATAAAGTTCACAATGCAGAATTATTATTGTCTGGATTTATAGCAGAACATGGGATGGCTTTTTCCCAGGCAGACCATTTGATTGATGTAATGAAAAGGATGTTTCCAAACTGTGAGACTGTGAAGAAAATGACTATGAAAAAAACAAAAGCTTCATATATTTTGCAATATGGATTAGCATGGGAAGAACGGGAAGAAGTTGCAGAGATGTGCAAGAAAAAAAAGTTTTCTTTAATGATAGACGAAAGCACAGGCATTTCAGTGTCGCAAATACTTGCTGTAATGGTACGATAATACGACAAGAACAAGTTGAAAGACCTTCCACTTCAAGTCTTTATGTAAATCTCAAAGGTAAGAAAATTACAGTACATATTTTCAGGCTATATTAGGGGATAAATGTTCACGTACTTGAAAAACAATAAATCTAGTAGTTTTTAGGTAAGTCTAGTGTTTTTTGGAGGAACAATCTAGTTTTTTACTCAAATTATTGAGTGGCGACACTGTTTGTTAGATGTGAAGGAATAGCAAATGATGTGTAGCAAATACTTCAAAATATTCGGTCTAGATGTTGGCAGAGGATAAGAGCCATAGCTGAAGGAAGACTAACATTGAGCTGAGGGAAAAGCTTTTGTTTACAATATGAACCAATCCATTCAACTTTTAATACACAACGTAACCACTACTTTATTTAAATAATAATTTTGTATGAAATAAAATTGAATATCATAGTGCAATGAAGTCACGACTGGGAAACGATCGTGCCAAGCATAAATCTCAGAACTTTCAGATGTATGTGTAAACGTATTACCTAATAAAGAAATAAAAATACCCTTTGCCCTTATTAAAGCTTTGCTCTCAAATACACTGAATCTCACTAGAGTTCTCTTACACAGAAAAAAAAGAAAAAAAAGAAAAAGACGAAATAGACATAGAAAACCTCAACCATTTCTTACGAAGTCCGAATACCTCATTTACCTGCAACACTTTAGCCTCCTAATGTTGGGGATTTCAATTCACAACCATTTTCCGCAACAACACAGGTCATAAATTAGGAAAGGTCAGAGAGGTATCTTGCCTTAAATCTCCTTTGTTTTTCTCTCTTTGCCCCTAACATGCTACTATAGAAAGAATTACTCATGATGGGGTTGGTGAGGGCGTAAATCTCTTGATAATAAGGGACAAAAGCCGTTGAACATTTCAAGGAATTCTTTCAAACTCACACACACACAAACGCTCACACACACAAAGACACACACGCGCACACACACACATACACACGCACACACATATACACACATGAACAATGGTAGAGAACAATGGTAGAGAACTTCAGGAGGAGCTAAATAATCTGCATGAGTGGTCAGAAAAGTGGCTAATGAAATTCAATACTTCAAAATGTAAGGTAATGAGAATGGGTACAAGTGCAAGAAGGCCCAAGCTTGACTACTCGGTGGCTGGAGTACAACTTCAAGAGACAGAAAATGAGAGAGATCTAGGAGTAAACATACTGGCAGATTTGTCTCCAGAAATACATATAAATGGCATAGTAAGGGCAGCATATGCATTCTTATCAAATGTAAGGGTAGCCTTCAGGCACATGGACAAGGAAATGTTCAGAAATATTTATGTAACCTATGTGAGGCCAAAACTCGAATATGCAGCCCCCTTTTGGAATCCGCACTTGAAAAAGCACATAGCTAAGCTTGAAAAAGTTCAAAGACATGCCACGAAACTGGTGCCAGAAATACGCAATCTCAGTTATGATGAGGGGCTGAGAGAATTAGACTTACCATCACTCGAAGCTAGAAGAGTGAGGGGGGATATGGTGACAGTCTTTAAATTCCTTCATGGTTATGATAGAGTGGATAGGGATCGATATTTTGATATGGCTGGCTCTAGAACTAGAGGTCATAGTTTGAAGCTTCGTAAGAAAACTTCTTCGCAGGATGTAAGGAAATACTTTTTCAGTGTAAGAGTAGTTGATAATTGGAATTCGCTAAGCGAGGAGGTAGTTAATGCTATCTCAATCCATAGTTTTAAGGACAGGTATGATAAGTATCACTAAGTATAAAATGGAACCGATCAGGAGACGGGAAGATACGAGCTTTGGGCTCTTTCCCGCAAACACAATTAGGTAATCACAATTAGGTAATCACACACACATACACACACACAAGAGAGAGAGAGAGAGAGAGAGAGAGAGAGAGAGAGAGAGAGAGAGAGAGAGAGAGAGAGAGAGAGAGAGAGAGAGAGAGAGAGAGAGAGATTTTGGTTGTATTAACTCCATGAGAATGTTCTATACTTTCTGCTTCTATTGTAATATATTTGAAATGCTGTTTGCTGAAAGAAACAAATTTATTGCATTTGAATACTGATATTACACCTTAAAAGTGTGAATAGAAAACGAGTGAAAAAAAAAAACAACAACGCAAGGCTGAACAATTTTTGCAGTTCAGTTTTGACATTGAATCAACCTCATTCATCTAATTTTAAAGTTTATAATAATATATAATTTAAACTAAGCCATGTGATTAATGATAAAATATATAAGCTGCTTACATGCACATGCACCAGTTTATCATGCTAACTGCTATACTAATTAGTGAATGATATACAGATTAGAGGGTATCAAAAAATAAAATTATCATCTCGGATATGAATAAATTGTATCCATTTTTAGTGTCAAATGAGTTGTGCTCTCTCTCTCTCTCTCTCTCTCTCTCTCTCTCTCTCTCTCTCTCTTTCGAAATTTATTTCTTTTACTTTAAGTGCGCTTTTTCAGGATGATTTACATAATAATAAACACGTAATTTGCGAGTCTTAGTGAGACAGGGAGGAAACTTTTGAAGGTGAAAAATTTATCCTAAGCGAGAGAAGAGAAAGGTGAAGAAATTCCATGTGGGTGTTGCAAATATCATAAAATAACACCCATTTTTGCTTCTAGACAACCGAGACGAATATTTTTCTTGTGGAAGAATGAGAATTAAAATTCTTAATTTTTCATAATTTTAACATTTTGCTCTTACAATGAAATCTTTGGCACATGTTCTATTCTTTCTTTTTTACTGTTCTTGAGTGTCTTCTTTGTAAAGCGGATGTATTTACCATATTTAACGGAGTGGACGCTTATCACTGGCTGCACCCATTCCACATAATTTGTCTCCATGCAGAAGTTGCTGAAAATATATCTATCTGGCCACATATATTGTCAGTCTGAATACCTGCTTTATGTGAATATTTTAGGTACGTGTTCAGTAAGCTTTCGGAGTTAGCCTAGATCAGGGAGACAGTTTATTGTCAAGTTCATTTAGTCTACACCCTACAGGGTGTCCACAAAGTGTGGATACATAGGAAATTTCACTATGCAGAGCTATTCAATCGATTTCACCTGAATTTTGTAAAGCGCATCAAATTATGCTTTGAAAATGATGGAAATTATATTGAAAATATTATTTATTAACATTAGTTTTAAATAAAATTGTTTTGTTTTAAAAGTATGTATTAATAACCTGTGTACCCAGACTTCATCTGGGTACACAGGATATTAACACATACTTTTAAAACAAAACAATTTTATTTAAATCTAATGTTAATAAATAATATTTTCAATATGATTTCCATCATTTTCAAAGCATAATTTGATGCGCTTTACAAAATTCAGGTGAACTCGATTGAATAGCTCTGCATAGTGAAATTTCCTATGTACCCAGACTTTGTGGACACCCTGTACAGTAGAAAGATGAATCTCTTGCACATGACTTTTTTTCCTTCTATCGAGAATTTGTATCTCAAAAAAATATCTACTGGTCGAAATATGCTTTGGCCATTCACTGTGCTGCTATGCACATTCCTGTTTAATCTCTAACTGCTTAGTTTAACGATTTCATAACCAGATTTGTTTGTCATATCTATAATTATTGAGGTGTTCAGTAACTTTTATAACACCATAACACTCAATTCTGTTCTTCACTGAGTAAGCAGATAGTATCTTTGAATGCAAAGTTTCTACGACCTTTTCTTCTATTAATTCTCAAAATTGTCTAAGGGGTTCTGTTTATTTAATGGAGTTTCCATAGCAAGTTCAAGATGGGCATATTGGCTTTTCAATGCTCGACCACATGATCCACGTATCTAATAGTGTGATCACTCAGCCTGTTAAGGTAAAAGAGACTAAAAAATTTCGAATCAATTGTTTTAAATTTATTTGTTTTAAATCTGGATAAATACTGCTTGACTGAATTTCATCACTTATAATTTCCTCAAGCTCATTTTGATACAGGAAAATCATCAAGTCCACCCTGACTTCTTTCATGGCAAAGATTAAGAGAATATCTATTTGGATTTGATAAAGAATTCGGGTTGGATTTCGAGATATCTTTCCGTCCACCTCTTCATTTCATAAAATGGCTGATTTTTTTTTTATCAATTATAAGATGCTGAACTTATATATATTTTTGCATGCGAAAGAAAATTTTTAAGGTGCTTTCTAAATGCATACATAATCATTAATTTGATGCGGTATCTTAAAGATTAAAAAGTCCTTAATTATACATATATATATATATATATATATATATATATATATATATATATATATATATATATATATATATATATATATATATATATATATATATATATATATATATATATATATATATATATATATATATATATATATATATATATATATATATATATATATATATATATATATATATATATATATATATATATATATATATATATCTTCTTCTTTTTCGTCTGCATCTTTTCCCACTTTTATATGGGGTCGAAGTTTCTGGCCAGTGTTCTCCATATGTTTCTGTTTCATACCTCATCACCCAACAAACCTTTAGACCTCAGGTCGTCATTGATGCAATCCATCCACCTATGCTTTGTTCTCCCTCTCCTCCTACCCTGTATATCCATTTCCATCACCCTCTTCCCAACATACTGTTCATCCCTCCTAACGACATGATCATACCATCTTAGTCTTCTTTCTTGTATCTTATCTGATATTTCTCTATCTTTTGAGGTATCTCTGATTACCTCGTTTCTATTCTTATCCCTTCTTGTCACCCCACACATCCATCTCAATATCCTCATCTCTGTCACATCCAATTTTTTCTCTTGTTTCTTCTGCATTGCCCATGTAACTGCTCCATACATCATCGCAGGTCTCACAACTGTTTTATGCTTTTACCCCTCAACTTAATCCATATTCTCCTGTCGCACAGCACCCCCAGACACTTCCTTCCAGTTCTTCCATCCCGCTTGTATTCAGTGGGTTATTCTTGACTCTGGGTCACCATCCTCTGCTACTGTTTATCCCAAATACTTGAAATTTTCCTCTCCTTTCAACACCTCCCCCTGCAAATTGACCTCCCCATTCTCATCATCTTTCAACTTCAAGTACTCTGTCTTTTTCCTGATGATATTCAGTCCTCTATCCTCCATCACTCTTTTCCACTCCTCAAGCTTCTCCTCCACTACCTATCGTCTGTTGCTACACAGTACAATGTCATCTGCAAAGAGCATACTCCATGGTGACTGATCTCTAATACCCTGGGTTACTATATCCAAGACCAGATCAAATAGATATGGACTCAAAGCAGGCCCTTGATGCAGACCAACATTTACTGAGAGACTTTTCGTTAAGCCGACACTGCTCTTAACAATTGCCTCTGCCCTCTCATACATATCTTAGATGATTCTTACATATTTCTCGGGGACTCCCTTTTCTCTAATACACCTCCACACCTCTTGACGTGGTACTTGATCATAAGCCTCTCTTATGTCAATAAAGACCATATGCAGTCCTTCTGTTTCTCCCGATGCTTTTCCATCATTTGTCTCAAGGCAAATATGACATCCACTGTCCCTCTTCCAGGCATGAAGCCAAACTGTTCATCCCCAATTGTCGTTACCTCCCTGAAACTCCTCTCTATGATCTTCTCCCATATCTTCATATTATGACTTAACAACTTTATACCTCTATAGTTTCCACACTACTGAATGTCTCCCTTCCCTTTATAGATTGGGATGATTAGGCTTCCTCTCCACTCCTCTGGCATCTTTTCCTGACTAAAGATCTTTCGCATTTAAGTCCCACAAGATATCTATGCCTTCCTCTCCTAAACTCCTCCATCCTCCCACTGGCATCTTACCAGGTCCTGCTGCCTTTCCATTTTTCATTTTCCTTACCTCTCTTCTAGCCACTGTTGTTGTAACTGCTTCACATGGAAGTCCATCTTCAAATACTGCTCTTGGGTTTTCTTCATTTAGTAATCCTTCAAAATAAGTTTTCCATGTGCTTTTTATTTCATCCACTTCTGCTAGAACTACTCCATGGTTATCCTTTATTTGTCTTACTTGGGTCAAGTCCTTGGATGCAGCATCTCGGGCCTTGGCAATTTGCCATATTTTCCTCTCTCCTCTGGTGTCTCCAGCTCTTCATAGACTTCATTCAATGTCTCTGCCTTTGCTTTTGCTACTGCTCTCCTTGCCTCATTCTTTGCCTGCTTGTACTCTTCTTTATCCTGCTCCAGGCCTGATAAATCTGCCTTTTTCTTAGCTTCTTTCTTGTTCTTCACCCATTCTTGCACTTCCTCATTCCACCACCATGACTCTTTATCATTTGGGGGTTTCCTCCCTGATGACTTTCCAAGTACCTCCTCACCAACCCTCAAAATCACCATACTATTCTCTGTCCACCATTCTTGTACATCCTCATGCCACCTTATCGCTTCCAAAACTATTCCCTTAAACATAGCTCTCAGCTCTGCATCTTTCAATCTCCACCACTTTATCTTTGGGTCCATCCTCTGCTTCTTACTTTTCATACATTTCCTGAGCCTGCAATCAGTTACTACTATCCTATATTGCACTGCTACACTCTCCCCATTTATTACTTTACAGTTGCTAATCTCCTTCAAATAGTCTCTCCTACACAACAATAAATCAATCTGGCTCTCCCTCCCACCACTACTAAATATAATCAATCTGTTTTCCTTTTTCTCAAAAAATGTTTTGACCAATGCCAGATCAAACGCCACTGCAAAATCAATCACTCTCTCTCCCCCCTCATTTCTCTCGCCCACCCCCCAGCCCCCATGAACTCTACCTATCCAAGTCCTCCCAATTCCCAAGTGGCAATTTAGATCTGATCCCAAAATTACCCTCTCCTTTATAGGAATTGTTCTAAGCTCCTGGTTCATCTCCTCGCAAAATGCATCCTTCTCCTCCGATGTACAACCAGTTTATGAGGCATAGGCACATACCACATTGACTACCGTTTCTCCCAGTCCTAGCTTTAAACTCATAATTTTGTCACTCTTTCTATTCACACCAAATAAGCTTTCCTTCAGGTCTTTGTATAGTATTATTCCTACACCATTCCTCCCTTCCTCATTTGCTCCACTATAGAACAATTTGCAACCCTAACCCAGTTCCCTCGCCTTATTTCCTTTCTACCTGGTCTCCTGTACACACAGCACTCCAATTCTCCTTCTCTCAATCAGCTCCACCAATTCTCGACCCTTTTCCCAGTTATCGTCCCCACTTACATATAATAGGGATATTTTCGAAGCACTTTGAAAAATTTTTTGCTTTTTATAACTTGCAACTCAATACTAGTGAATGTGATATAATGTTAATTTGGATATTTTCTCAGATATATATATATATATATATATATATATATATATATATATATATATATATATATATATATATATATATATATATATATATATATATATATATATATATATGCATATATATATTATATATATATATATATATATATATATATATATATATATATATATATATATATATATATATATATATATATATATATATATATATATATATATATATATATATATATATATATATATATATATATATATATATATATATATATATATATATATATATATATAACTTCTCCCCAAACTCTAGTTTTGAGGTGTCTAAATGTGGGTGGTTGTAGTACGATGGAGAGAAAAAGATGTGAGATTCGATATATGTTTGGTTAGAGGAGGATGGATGTATTTGCATTGTGTGAGACGAAGATGAAAGGAAAAGGAGAAGTGGCATTTGGTCATGTGACGGGTAGGGTGTCTGGGGTTGAAAGGGAGAGAGCGAGAGAAGATGTGGCATTATTGCTGAGTGAATGGATGGTAAATATGGTAGTGGAATGGAAAGAAGTGTCATATAGGCTGAAGTGGGTTAGGGCTAGGATAGGTAGGGAATGTTGGGCTTTTGTTAGTGCGTATGGACCAGGATGTGAGAGAAGCGAGGAAAAGCGGGATGAATTCTGGAATGAGTTAACTAGGTGTGTGGATGGTCTGAGTAGAAGGAACTATGTAGTTGTGTTGGTTAACTTGAATTCCAGAGTGCGTGGTGGAGAGGTAGAAGGTGTTGTAGGAAAGTATGGGATTCCAGGTGGGAATGAGAGTGGCGAGAGACTGTTAGATATGTGTGTGGAGCAAGAATTGGTGATAGCTAATAGTTTTTTTAATAAGAAGTTAATAAATAAGTATACATGGACGAGAGTGGCAAGTAGAAGAGTGAAAGAAAGAGCATTGATGGATTATGTGTTGGTAGCAAAGAGCATGATTGGTAGAGTGAAAGATGTGCATGCATTTATGGGTGTGGCTGCTTGGATGTCTGATCATCTTTTGGTTGAAGCAAAAGTGGTAGTAGCAAAAGAGTGGGGAAGTAGAGTGAGGGGATGTAGAAGGGAAATAGTGAAGGGAAGAGTTGAAAAAGCCATAGAAGAGACAGGAATATCAGGACAGGTTGAGAGTGGCATATGACAGGGTGAAAGAAAGAGAAGTTGGGGAGTTAGAGGTGGAATGGGGCTTGATGAAAGAAGGTTTTGTGGGACATGCAAGTGATATGTGTGGAAAGAGGTTTGTTGGCGGTGGCATGCGAAGGGCAGCGAGTGATGGCATGAAGGAGTGAAAATGAAGGTGGATGAGAAAAAGAGGGCTTTTGAGGAATGGCTGCAGTGTAAAAGTAGGGAGAAGTAAGAAAGATATAGGGAGAGAAATGTGGAAACCAAGCGGAAGGTAGAGGAAGAGAAGAGGTTGGCAAATGTTGGGTGGGGATAGGATTTTAGTATGTCGTATGAGGAGAATAAAAAGAAGTTATGCAAAGAAGTGAGGAGAGTAAGGAAGGGTGGATCGAGGATGGAAGAGACAGTGGAAGATGTGAATGGACAGATTTTAAGAGGGAACGAAGCAAGGAAAAGATAGGCAGAATATTTTGAGTGCTTGCTGAATGTTGATGAAGATAGAGAGGCAGTTATAGTTGCAGTGGGGGGGTGTTCAAGTGCCAGTAATGGGAGATGAAAATGAGAGAGAGATTACAAGAGAGGAGGTTAAAAGGGCATTGTATGATGCGAAAGCAGGGAAAGCACCTGGAATGGATGCTGTGAGAGCGGAGATGTTGAAAGAAGGGGGTGTGACTGCATTGGAATGGTTAGTGAGAGTGTTTAATATATGCTTTATGGTGTCAATGTTGCCAGTGGAATGGGTAATTGCTTGTATATTGCCCCTATACAAAGGTATGGGAGATATGTATGAATGCAGTAATTTTAAGGGTATAAGTTTGTTGAGTGTGGTAGGAAAAGTGTATGGTAGGATACTGGTTAATAGGATTAGGGATAAGACAGAAAATGTGATTGCAGAAGTGCAGAGTGGTTTTAGGAGAGGTAGAGGTTGTATAGATCAGATTTTTATAGTTAGGTAGTTATGTGAAAAATATTTAGCAAAGGGTAAGGATGTGTATTTTGCATTTTTGGATCTGGAGAAAGCGTATGATAGAGTTGATAGAGAGGCAATGTGGAATGTTTGAGATTATATGTAATTAATGGTAAATTGTTGCATGCAGTGAAGAGTTTGTATGAAGGGAGTAGAGCTTGTGTTAGGGTAGGGAATGAAGTGAGTGAATGGTTTCTAGTGATTGGACTGAGACAGGGATGTGTGATGTCACCGTGGCTGTTCAATTTGTATATTGATGGAGTTGTAAAAGAGGTGAATGAACGAGTGCGTGGACGAGGTTTGAGAATGGTAGATGGGGATGATAACGAGTGGGAGCTGAATCAGTCGCTGTTTGTAGATGATACTGTGGTAGTGGCAGATTCAGAGGAGAAGCTGTGTCATTTAGTGTCAGAATTTGGAAGGTTGTGTGAGAGAAGGAAGTTGCGAGTGAATGTGGGAAAGAGTAAGGTTATGAGGTGTACAAGAAATGAGGATGGTGCTGGATCGAATGTTATGTTGAATGGAGAGACACTCGAGGAAGTTGATCAGCTTAAGTATTTAGGCTCGGTTATAGCTGCAAATGGTGGAGTGGAAGCTGTTGTGTGTCACAGAGTGAATGAAGGATGTAAAGTGTTGGGTGCGTTGAAAGGAGTGATGAAGAATAGAGGGTTGGAAAGGAATGTTAAGAAAGTTTTATATGAGAAAGTGGTTGTGCCAACTGTGATGTATGGATCAGAGTTATGGGGTATGAAAGTAAGTGAGAGACGGAAACTAAATGTGTTTGAGATGAATTGCCTGAGGATTATGATTGGTGTATCTCGGTTGGATAGGGTTAGGAATGAAGTGGTGAGAGCAAGAATTGGTGTGAGGAGAGAAATTGCAGGCAGAGTAGATATGAATGTTCTGAGATGGTTTGGCCATGTGGAAAGGATGGATGATGAAAGACTGCTGGAAAAGGTGATGAATGCGAGAGTTGAAGGGAGAAATGCTAGAGGGAGGCCTAGGTTTGGATGAATGGATGGAGTAATGAGAGCCCTGAATGATAGGAGGATGGATGTGAGGGAAGCAAGCAAGAGTGCTAGGTATAGGAATGAGTGGCAAGCTATTGCGACGCAGCTCTGATGGGCATCTGCTGTTGCCAGGGGGCTGCATCTTACAGAGGTAGCCCTGTGGTAGGGGCAGTAGGAGGAGTTGGCAGTTGTGAAGCAACAAAGGTTGTGGAAGAGCCGGGAGGATTGGCTGTGGCACTCTAGCAGTGCCATCCGAACGGTCGCTAGCTCTCTCATCATTGCCAATAGAGCAAAGTAATCCCCTTATTGGTCTCTTTCTTTGATGTCGGCTACCCCCCAATTAAAGGGGGAAATAGCCAAGGTAGATAATAATATATATATATATATATATATATATATATATATATATATATATATATATATATATATATATATATATATATATATATATATATATATATATATATATATATATATATATATATATATATATATATATATATATATATATATATATATATATATATATATATATATATATATATATATATATATATATATATATATATATATATATATATATATATATATATATATATATATATATATATATATATATATATATATATATATATATATATATATATATATATATATATATATATATATATATATATATATATATATATATATATATATATATATATATATATATATATATATATATATTGGCATTCAGATATAATGCGTTCATTCCTAAGTATAGCGCATATAAGCTATTAGGTTGGGTTCCTTTTAATCTTCTCCGGTGTAGTTGGTAGCGCCTTGACTTAGTAATTATAAGTCCTAGGTTCAAGTCCCGGTCGGGATAAAAAAATTATTCATGTTTTCACATATGTAATGTGCTTATTCAGTAATTGTTGGGCCCGAATGAGATTGGGAATTGAGTTAAATGCGAAAATGAAGCCACGAGTGAGGTTGGGGAATCTGTAATATGAACTTAGTGGCATTCAGATAGAATGCGTTCATTCCTAAGTATAGCAGATATAAGCTATAAGGTTGAATTTCTTTTAACCTTCTATGGTGTAGTTGGTATCGCCTTTAGTTAGTAATTATAAGTCCTAGGTTAAAGTCCCAGTCGGGGTAAAAAAAGATTCATATATATATATATATATATATATATATATATATATATATATATATATATATATATATATATATATATATATATATATATATATATATATATGTGTGTGTGTGTGTGTGTGTGTGTGTGTGTGTGTGTGTGTGTGTGTGTGTGTGTGTGTGTGTGTGTGTGTGTGTGATTACCTAATTGTGATTACCTAATTGTGTTTACGGGAAAGAGCCCAAAGCTCGTATCTTCCCGTCTCCTCATCGGTTCCATTTTTAGACTTAGTGATACTTATCATACCTGTCCTTAAAACTATGGATTGAGGTAGCATTAACTACCTCCTCGCTTAGCGAATTCCAATTATCAACTACTCTTACACTGAAAAAGTATTTCCTTACATCCTGCAAACAAGTTTTCTTCCGAAGCTTCAAACTATGACCTCTAGTTCTAGAGCCAGCCATATCGAAATATCGATCCCTATCCACTCTATCATAACCATGAAGGAATTTAAAGACTGTCACCATATCCCCCCTTACTCTTCTAGCTTCGAGTGATGGCAAGTCTAATTCCCTCAGCCTCTCATCATAACCGAGATTGCATATTTCTGGCACCAGTTTCGTGGCATGTCTTTGAACTTTTTCAAGCTTAGCTATGTGCTTTTTCAAGTGCGGATTCCAAAAGGGGGCTGCATATTCGAGTTTTGGCCTCACATAGGTTACATAAATATTTCTGAACATTTCCTTGTCCATGTGCCTGAAGGCTACCCTTACATTTGATAAGAATGCATATGCTGCCCTTACTACGCCATTTATATGTATTTCTGGAGACAAATCTGCCAATATGTTTACTCCTAGATCTCTCTCATTTTCTGTCTCCTGAAGTTGTACTCCAGCCACCGAGTAGTCAAGCTTGGGCCTTCTTGCACTTGTACCCATTCTCATTACCTTACATTTTGAGGTATTGAATTTCATTAGCCACTTTTCTGACCACTCATGCAGATTATTTAGATCCTCCTGAAGTTCTCTACCATTGTTCTCGTTTTTTACTTTCTTCACAATCTTTGCATCATCTGCAAGCATATTCATGAATGAATTTACAGACTCTGGTAGGTCATTTACATATACAAGGAACAAAAGTGGCCCTAAAACTGAACCCTGTGGAACTCCACTACTAACTCTTCTCCATTCAGACACTGAGTGTCTTACTCTAACCCTCTGTTCCCTTCCTTCTAAGTAAGTTTTTATCCATTCCAAGACATTTCCACCTATTCTAGCCATTGATTGCAGCTTCCTAATAAGTCTCCCATGTGGAACAGTGTCAAACGCTTTCTGGAAGTCTAGGAATATGCAATCTGCCCAACCCTCTCTTTCCTGTAAGATTTGGCTTACCTCATCATAAAATTCTAATAAGTTTGTTACTGTTGATCTTCCTTCTCTGAAGCCATGTTGCCTCACTGACAAAAAGTTGAAGGATTCCAAGTGAAGAGAGATATGTTTCCTTAGTAGTTTCTCCATAACTTTGCAAACTATGCTGGTCAAGGAAACTGGTCTATAGTTCAGAGCCGTATCCCTCCTTCCCTTTTTGAAGATAGGTATCACATTTGCTTGTTTCCAGCATCTTGGAATCTCCCCCGACTCCAATGACTCCTTAAATATGATACTTAGTGCCACTGATATTGTGTTTGCGCATTTTTTAAGCACATGAGGGGATATGTCATCAGGACCTGTAGCTTTATGAACATCTAAATCCATCAGCGCCTTGCATACCTCTGTGGCTGTAAGGTTGATGTTCTCTAATACCGGCCCTTGAGCTTCTATCACTGCAATCTGAGGGGGTGGGGTATTTTCTACTGTAAATACTGACTGAAACTCCTTGTTCAATTCTTTGCAGATCTCTTCGTCCGTCTCAGTGATGCTTCCATCCGCTCTCTTTAGCCTTAAAACCTGTTCTTTTACCTTCAGTTTTCCTCTGATAAAGCTGTGGAAAAGCTTGGGATTTTCTTTAGCCTTCCTGGTGATGTTCCTCTCATAATCTTTCTCTGCCTCTCTCCTTTTACTTAGGTAGTCATTTCTTGCTCTTTTGTAGGTTTGCCAGGCATTTATGTTTTTTCTCCTCCTATACCTTTTCCAGCATTTGTCTCTCCACTCCTTAGCTCTTTTACACCCATTATCGAACCATTTCTCTCTGGCATGAATTACACCTACTTTGGTGACAGGTATGCAGCAATCTACTATCTTCCCATATTTCTCACAAAAGATGTCATACATTTCTTGTACAGATTTGTTGTAAAATAAGGTTCTCCAGTCAATAACTGCAAAAAGCTCATTCATTTTGATGTAATCTCCTTTCTGATAGTTCCTCCTCATGTCCTCAGTGCCTCTACTCTCAGGAAGAATGTCTTCAATGATATACTCCATCAACAACACACAGTGGTCACTCTTTCCAATTGGTGGTTCATACTCAATATTTTCAATATCCAACACATTATCTGTGAACACCAGATCAAGTAGTGATGGCTCATCCCCACCCCTGGCTCTTGTTGGTTCCATTACATGTTGGTGTAGGAAATTCCCTTGTACGCAATCTAGGAATCTTGCCCCAAAGGAGTCCTCACCACTGTGTGGGTCAAGATTTATCCAATCTATCTCTTTATGATTAAAGTCTCCCATAATCAAAATCCTACATTTTTTCTCCCGCGCCATGTTAACAACTGAGTTTATGACTTCAATCGTACCTATATGACTTTCCTCATAAATTTCAAGCCTATTTTGGTTCCTTGGTGGGTTGTATACAACAGTTATTATAATGCTCTCTGACCCAGTATTTATGCGAGCAACAAGAAATTCCCTGAACTCACTTTCTATAGCCAAGTTTATCTCTTCAACTTGAATCCTCTCACTTATGAGCAGTGCTATCCCTCCACCAGTCCTCTCAGATCTTTCGACCCTTAGTATTCTGAAGCCCTTAGGAAAAACTGTGACACTGTTTATGTCCTCACTCAACTTAGTCTCTGTAATTGCTACTATATCTGCCTTACTGTTGTGAATCCTATCTTTTAATTCTACTGCCTTACCAGCTAATCCATCAGCATTTGTGTATAACAATCTTAATGAGGCCCCATCCCCTGATCTTCTGTCATTTTCTTCTTTATCTCCCCTTTGTCTGGAAGTATTCCGTAACGAAAATTTTTTTTCTCTTCCTCATTTCTTTCATCATTTAACCTTCTTGCCTCTTGCAACAAGTTTTTGATCTTTCCCATCTCTTCCTGTGTTCTGTATCGTCTAATGAACACTTCTTTGCATTCTTGAAGGTCTTTTAGACTTTTTTTTCTCAACAATATTTCCCTACATGTCTCCCCTCTCTCAAAGGTTACTTTTGTTGGTCTCGGCTTTCCTTCCCTGGAATATTTACCTAGTTGGTGTATGTTTACAATATCCTCAGGACCACATACTACTCCAAGCTTTCTTATCAGGTCTACAACCCTAGCTTTATTTTCTTCAAGTCTCCCCTGCCATGTTGGCTCCTGGGATTCACTTATGCCTGAGATTACCACTGTCTTCTCCTTATCAAGTGCCTGTCTGATGAGTGGGTTTGCCCTTTCCATCACAACGTCTTTCATTTTTTCGATTACTGTCTCTTTATAATCAACTGTTTGTATGTTTTCCAGTGCCACCACCTTTACAGCCTCTTTTACTGCCACATTCCCCTTTAGTGCATCAGCAAAGGACGTTTTCATGGCATCATTTTCCATATTCAGCTCCTGGAACTCTTTTCTGAACTGTTCAATGTTTTCCTTAATCTGAACATTCCAAGCAGCAATCTCGTCTCTCTCAGAAGATAGCAGTGAACTAACATCTAATTCCTTTAGGTTGTCATTTAGCTGTTTGTTTTTATCTTCTTGATTAGAAATTCTAGATTCTAGTTGACTCTTTTCCCCTTCCAGCTTCTTTATTCTTTTTTCTAGTTCCTTTCTCTCCTGCCCTTGTGCTTTATTTGCTTCCTCCAAAGATCTTATTTGTTCTCTGAGTGTTTCATTCTCTTTCATTTCTCCATCCATATTCCGAATTTTATCATCAAGGCTTGTAACCATTTCCTCTAACTTCTTGATTCTCTGTTTAAGTCCTCTGATGACTACCCCTTCTCCCGACCCATGGGTGGGAGAGGTTTGGGACAGAGATGGCTTCATTTTTATGTTCTCCCTCTCACAGAATATAGAAAGAAGACGAGAAAGAGGAAAAAAAAAGAAAAGAGAAAAACTTCTAATTTACCTTCACACAGAATTTTTATATCTCCATATAAGTGCTATTTCGTGACTCAGTTTGCCTCCTTTCTGGTAACACACATCTTAACTTAAAAACTTGACCATGGTAATTTAAGTATAAAAAGAAAAAGAAAAACAAAAGTCAAACCTGAAGGAAAATTCGAATTTGTGTTCGAGGTGGCACCCACCTGTTTCTGTTATATATTCTTCCTAACTGATAAACTGACTTGCTAACCAAGATATGTTATCACGGGATTTAGACTTTACATTTAACTCAATATATATACAAAATAACAAAATAGTGTGTGTGTGTGTGTGTGTGTGTGTGTGTGTGTGTGTGTGTGTGTGTGTGTGTGTGTGTGTTGATAACTTTTACCACGACGGACTTGAACATAGGACTCATAATTACTGTATGAAGGTGCTACACCTACACTACAGAAGGACTAAAAAGGAAAGCAAACCTTAAAGATATATCTGCCATACTAGGAATGAACACATTCTATCTGAATGTCACTCTGATCATATTACAGTATCCCCCAGTTTCACTCGTGGCTTCGTTTTCGCATTTAATTAAAATTTCAATCTCATTTGGGACCAACAGTAATCAAATACACACATTAACATGTATGAAAACATGAATAAATTTTACCCAAGCCGGGACTTGAACCTAGAGCACATAATTACTGTGCAAAATTGCTACGAACTACACCACAGAAGGTCTAAAAGCGTAACAAACCTTACAATTATATCTGCTATACTAGGAATAAACGAATTCTATCTGAATGCCACTCTTTTCATATTACAGTTTCCCCCAAACTCACATGGAGCTTCGTTTTTGCATTTATTTCAAATTTCAATCATATATGAATTAAATGCGAAAATGAAGCCACGAGCGAGGTTGGGGAATCTGTAATATTAATATAGTGGCATTCTGATAGAAGGCGTTCATTCCTAAGTATAGCAGATATAAGCTATAAGGTTGGATTCCTTTTAACCTCCTGTGGTGTGTAGTTGGTAGCGCCTTGACTTAGTCATTATAAGTC
>JAXCGZ010015336.1:60000-70000 GCA_037179515.1 Halocaridina rubra | reverse complement strand
TCTGGATATATATATATATATATATATATATATATATATATATATATATATATATATATATATATATATATATATATATATATATATATATATATATATATATATATATATATATTTATACTTATATATATATATATATATATATATATATATATATATATATATATATATATATATATATATATATATATATATATATATATATATATATATATATATATATATATATATATATATATATATATATATATATATATATATATATATATATATATTTATATATATATATATATATATATATATATATATATATATATATATATATATATATATATATATATATATATATATATATATACATATATTTTATGTATTCTTATGTCATTAAAAATATGAAAATATCATCTAAGTATACAAACACAAAATCAGTCTCTGAATAGGCAGTCCATATAATTCTAGACTGTTGGAGGGGTGCTTCAAAGCCCAAAAGGCATATAAAATACACTCAAACAGTCCAAATGGGTTAATCACTGTACCCTTTTGGATATCATCAAGGTGCATATGAATTTTTAAATATGAGGAAGTGTGTATATCTCCAGTAGGATCATGGAGCTTTTTGGCACTAAGTGTAGTGGAGAGGACCAGGAAGATTTTGATGGACAATTGACACCAGATTTTAAAAGAGCATTATATTTTTCTTTGACAGAAGTAAGATTGTCGACAGGTAATGGACTTGTCTTTGAATATACTGGTGGTGCATCACTCATTTCAATACGACGGTACATGACACAGTTAGAAAGTGTAGTAGTAGAGACACTTGGATGAAAAAGAGTTGGGAACCAAACAAGGCTTGTTGGAAACACTTACTTTATTTATTGCAATTTTCTAATTGATTAGGGTCAACCATGACTGTAGAGTCGTTGTGACACTTTTCTTAAAGCATTAAATTCCATCAGTGTCTTTGTCTTACAAACACTAGTAGTGAAAAATGGGAGAGAATATTCAAACCCAATAAAGGTTGAGTATTTGATGTTACTTCAAAATTTTAGAGGAAAGTTCTTTTCAAGCAAGTAATAGTAATGTTTGTTGATATCTTATCAATACTTGGCACAGTTTCGCCGTTTGCAACAGAAATGGAGACAGCGCCAGGCCTCAAATAAAATTTCACTATCATGAGGTGAGGAAGAATAGAGGCGCTTGTTCAAGTGTCTACAATGAACTCTACTTTGTGATCCAAAATAAATACCAGCACCAATAGAAAATGCAGGGCAGAGACTGCATATACACTGACCTGCTGACTTTGTTTCAAAAATTGAATGAGCTGGAGATGATGATGAGGAATTAAGAAGCATGTGCACATTGCTTTTGCTTGGGAATTCACATTATAGTTTGCAAGTGCGTGCTGTGATACTGTAAACGGCATGAACACGACAAATTTTATTTTTTTGTCTGGGTATATAAGGTCTTAGACCCATAGGCCAGTGTGTAGGAGCATCCATTTTAGTGACAGTTAGATTAGCTATGTTACCCAATTCATCAAGTGTAGCAGAACTAATAGCGGAAGGAATAGCACTCACAGTAGGAAGGACTAAGCTGATAAATTAATGCCTAAGTATAAACTTAGCCGCACTTGACCTTATTTTGTCCAAAAATAATGAATGTTTTCCTGTATTTAAAGTCTTAGATAATAATTTTTCAAACAATTCTGCTTTGATTTCTTTATATTTGGAGAACACTTTGTCTTAAAGGTCTGTATATTTTTTTTTTTATTTCAAATACACTTTGATTTAACATTGACAACACTGTTGGTGGGAAGTGTTTTAATCATCAGTGAAATTAATAGCTTCATATTTATCTTGCCTTGCACTAAAAAAAATTTTTTAGGACGAGGAGCCAAACTGATTGTCTTACAAAAATGCTCATACGCCATTACTAGCACGGAGAAGAACTTTGAAAGCTGCAGATATAGCCATTATTAATGTCACAAATGGGAATTTCACTCTATATTATCCCCATTGGTTTGAAAACCACTTGCATCAGGAAGCTCACTATCATATTCCCTTTGGTCTCTCTGGCCGCCACTGTGGAGAAATGAACTATTGGGCGAGGGAAGGGGTCAGTGAAATAGTGGAATTTTTATGTGCCAAAGGCAAAACAATGTGGGCCGATTTTAACCCGTTAAGGCAACGGGTACCCAAACACAATGTATTTTCTCAAATGTTGATTCCATCATTTCCAGGGGGTCATAATTGTAAGACCTATGAACCGTATTTTGAATATTAACCTTTAAAGGGTTAGAAGAATCTGACTTTTCTCTTTTAGATTTATTGATACCCAACTAGTGGCTCCTTTTTATAGATGACGAAACTGAAGTGCCTTCTAGAGCAGATGATACTGAAGTCCGTCTCTGGTTACTTTATAAGTGAAAAAGTTAAATCCCTTTCAAAAATAGTCTGAAGTTAAGGCTGATGCTGGTCTCACAGTCCTTGTTTATTAATTACCCAACCACCTGGAGTTGGACAATTACGGATAAATAGCCCTTGTGGGTTTGTATATATGGAGGGGATTTGGGCTTAGGAGTAGCTATAACATAAAAATACATATCATCAAAAATCAAGTAAACTCATCTTCAAAACCTAAATTTATAATGTCATTAGAGAAGACCTCGGAGTGTACAAGGATAAATGCCATATCAGTGCCGTATTGCCAGCATAAAATACACTTTATCTCCTCAACATAATTCCATTGCTTTATCCCGATGTGTCAATTTCCTCTTAAAAAAATAGAGCACTACAGTTATAAAATTCAAAGCGGATATATGAAAACATAAAGGAGAGAGAACTTTGGAAAATGTTACTATATGCAAATAGCAAATAAATTTTCATCAAATACTGTATATATTTTCTCTCTCTGTCCCTCTTTTTCAACTTCCATTCAATTAAACATCACAATGTTGCGTAAAAACAGCGCTATGGAATGTACATTCAGGTCAGAAGCACTTATTCATGAAATCCACTTAGCACTTGAATGTTGGTGATATTCATGCATTCACCAAACTATATAAAATGGTCTAAGTCATAAAGCTGCATTTAGAAGCATGCAATATATCAAGATTTCTATTACTGTCATGAAAATGAATAACTTTGACAGACTCTAGGAATGTTAAAATGCAAGTCGTAAAGCCAGAGACATTAAATAAAGAAAATCTCTCAACAGAAGTTTTTTCAAGTGTAAATGATGTCAACTTAAAGTGAAATCGGACTCAATTCACAACAGCACTATATGTCTGGAAATCTAATGCCAAAGAAATTGGCTAGAATGATATAATAATTTTTTTTGAAATTCTTCACCAATCGACGAAAAAACATTTAAGATCCAAAATCTATTTTTTTCAACGTTCTTTGCTTGTTCATATAGAGTGCAAAACAATTATTTTTTTTTTCAGTTTTCAAATAACTTTCTTTTTCTCTTCAGTTTCATAAATCTGAAGATGTTTGCATTGACGGTACCACATTGTAAGAGCTTCCAGTCAAAGAGGGAAAATAACATCATGTATCATATAATAAGATCTATGCAAGAGAATCGTTTCCATTTGTCTCAGAAATGTTTATTTATATGATAAAAATTTCTGCATGGAAGATTCTATATTGGGGTTAAAAGCCTCAACCATTAAGAATAACTCATATGTCATTTCAAATACGTAAATACTTGAAGAAAAATCCTACTTAAATCATATTTTTTTTAAATAATGGAAAGTTCTGATCTTGTCGAAATTTATTGCATAAGAAAAAAAAGTGTAACGAAATGAGCAGTATCTAGCAATTTGAAATTAAAAGTGCTTAAAGCAAAAAAAAATAACTTAAATATATGAAGGGATAATTACCATAAACTAAAAACTATTTGAAAAGGCCTGAAACTCTAGATATTAATATATCAATTATTGAGAATACACTTAAAAAATCGGAAATAGACATGACACATAACATCTAAAACTAATAAAATTTTACTTGTAAAAAATATGGCTATCCAATTCAGTGAATATGAAGAAATTCAATGCAAAATTTTCAAAGCTATAAAGCTCATAAAAGACATCACTTAGCAATAATTTTGCTGATCTTTTACATTAAATTAAGGCGAGTAAAACACGGCATTCCCAACTGCACAATTTGATTGAATATGAGAAAGAAATCATGACATGCTAACTTTCATATGCTTTTAATATTACTCACTATTACAGTATGCAAACTTTGCAAATATATGTTAGAACTTTCATTCCTATAACAATATTAGATACAGAGGTCATAAATCCAGTCCCGTCTTTCCGCATTAGGGATTACATGATTACACACTTTCTATGAATTATTTTTTCTTGATATATCATGCTGAGCCTAATATATCGCTTTGCCATTAAAAAGTATATATCAAAATTATTTTAATTCACACTATATTCAGAGAGAGAGAGAGAGTAATAATAATAATAATAATAATAATCTTTATTTCCATTTCAATACAATGGGTATTCGTCAGCCAGGGCAAGCCCCAACCCCCCACTGTGGTGTCCAAACACAGCAGTTCCTGCCAGTAAACAGCTCAAACTCTCGGTCTTGGACGGGAACCGATCTTTCGACCTCGTGAATGCGAAGCCAGCGCGTTACCACTGCGTTGAGGGCTACCTCAAACACTGATATATTGAGTGAATATATGTTTATGTCAGCAATTTAGATTATGAAGTCTTTGGAATGGAAGCACTTAAGAGATGTTAATCTTGTGTTTCGTAAGAAAAGCAATAAACAACAAACAATAAGAAAAGACAATGCTAGTGAACGAAGTTACATCATCTTCTATATCGAAATGATGTTCTCAAAGGTTAAATGTAACACAATTCATTCACTATAAGTAATTAAAATTCCACGGTTCAAGTCCCAGTCGGGTAAGAAATAATTCATGATTTCACATATGTAATGTGGTTATTTGGTTATTGTTGATCCCGAATGAGATTAGGAGTTTACATAAATGCAAAAACGAAACCACGAGTAGGTTGGGGAATCTGTAATATGAACATAGTGGCATTCAGATAGAATGCGTTCATTCCTAAGTATAGCAGATATAAGCTATAAGGTCTGATTCCATTCAACCTTCTGTGGTGTAGTTGGTAGCGCCTTGACTTATTAATTAAAATTCTAGGTTCAAGTCCCGGTCGGGGTAAAAAATGATTCATGTTTTCTCATATGTAATGTGCTTATTTGGTTATTGTTTGTCCCGAATGGGATTGGGAGTTGAATTAAAGACGAAAACGAAAACACGAGTGAAGCTGGGGACTTCAATATGAACATAGTGGCATTAAGAGTGAATGCGTTCATTCCTAAGTATAGCAGATATAAGTTAAAAGGTCTGATTCCTTTTAACCTTTTGTGGTGTAGTTGGTAGCTCCTTGACTTAGTAATTAAAAGTTTTATGTTCAAGTCCCGGTCGGGGTAAAAAGGAATTATATATATATATATATATATATATATATATATATATATATATATATATATATATATATATATATATATATATATATATCTGTGTGTGTGTGTGTGTGTGTGTGTGTGTGTGTGTGTGTGTGTGTGTGTGTGTGTGTGTGTGTTTGAGGCAGTAGGATGTATTACTTGAAGGGTGAAATTTTTTTTTTTTTAGCTAAATGTTGTTGAATCCAATATTGGCATGAGGGTAGGAACACGCTTGGTGCTAGCAATGTTTTTGCTTTTAACCTTTCACCTCCTGATAGATCTGCTTCTTTCACTCTTAACTTATTTTAACTTTCGTGGTCCGAACTCTTAACTTTTCGTCTGTGGAACAGCATTTGGGTGCCTCCCTCCCTAACTTTCCCCACCTCTCTGCTCACACTGATCAGTTTTGAATCTCTCACTATAACATGTATTCTCGCTCTCGTTCCAAAGGTAGAGTCTTTGACTACTGCAACACTAACACTCCTATTGCAATGTTCATGGACGTTGAATCTCCAGACTTTAATATATTTTGGCCAAAAAAATATCTATCGACTACCACTATATTCCTTAGCTTCTCCTACTGCCCCCCAAACTCCACTTAGTTTGTGTCTTTTTCTGAATATGTCTCCTCTTGCAAAGAGTCCTCTCCATCAATTCCTCCAACAAAGCGCTGGCTTTGGCACTTTTAGCATACCCATCGTTATGATTTCCATAGCTTCCTCTTGGAATTAATGTAGGATGACTACTGCTGTCGATTCCGCTGCATTGAACAAATAGCCCTAGAATTTACAGGGATCAAAACCTCGGGAATGGAGACGTTCATCCTCTCCTTAATGAAAATTTTTTTCTCCCAATAATCCTTGGATTGACTGTGCCGGCTCCATGGTTATTAAGTTGGTTCTAATTTTTATGCCAAATCTTCTGTAAGTGATTCTAGTGCAAGTGTCCCTTATTTTTTACTCCCTCTAACTCTATAACCTAACTTATCCTTTCTTCACAAAAAGTTCCTAAGGTTCTTGGCTCGATAAATATGAACAATGCATCTGGACCTCATGGCATCCCTGCAAGGTTCATTAAGGAGTTTGTAGATGATCTGGCTCTTATACTTTGCAATCTTTTTTGACTCATTTTCTCAACCATTCTCTCATCTTTGTAGAATGAGCTGTTCCCATGAAGGGTGATCGCTTTATTCCTTCAAAGTACTGTTACCCAAACCTCTGCTATTACTGAAGCTTTCAAAACTCTGCTCAATTCTCATTTCTTAAATTGTCTTGATTCTGACTAGCTTTTCTCCAATCACCAGCATGGCTCCTGCAATGCAGGTTCCACTGGTGACCTCTTATCCTATCTTAGTCATGTGCAGTCATCTTCTGTGAGGAATTATGGGTAATCGTTTGTCGTCGCCCTTGATATCTCTAAGGCTTTTGACAGGGTCTGACGTTATCCTCTGTTGCCCAAAGTCCATACTGATGCATCTACTCCGTCTCTCTATTCTCTTACTTCAAGTTTTCTCTCTGGACATTTCATATCTGTGGTTGTTGATGGCATAACACCTAGCCTATTCACTGTTACCAGCGGTGTTCCACATGGATCTGTTCTCTAACCTAGTATGCCCTTTCTCTTCATCAACAATCTTCTTCAGTCACCATCCTCCGCTCTTCATTATGCCTTTGCCATATGATTGTACCCTAAATTTTTTCTCTTCCGTTTCTTCACAACCTTCATCTGCCATTTGTATCAGTCTCATATCACTCTTTCTTCTATTCGCAACTATGATTTGCAGAGGGTATCTGAGTGGGACAACCAAAATGCCTGCGAGAGACAGTTTCTAGCTATTTCTTATTTTTGTTTTCTCCTTTCGATAGCCCTACTGTCATCGAAACAAAAGACATTTATGCTCTTAATTCCATTAACATATTGCAAATCCAGACAACCTCTAGCTTGTCTTGAAGAAACAAAATAATCAAAGTTTCTAAATCTGCATCCAACAAATTAGGGGATTTGTTTTGTATTTGTCATTTCCTTTCTTCTTTAAAGGTATTTATAATCATGCCAGATCTTATCCTCCCTGCTTAGAATACTACTCACAAATCTGAGATGCTTCTTCATATACTTACCTCCTTGATAGAATTGAATCTAAGGCAGTCAGATTCATTAATTTTTCTTACTTTTAATCTGGATTTATTTCTCTTTGCCGTAAGGTATCACCCCTCTCTCTTTTCTATCGCTACTACTTCCATCACTGATTTGATGAGATGGCGAAATTTCATTCCTACCCACTACTGAGGCAGATTAGCACTCGCTAAGCAACCTTATCTCACTTGTACTATTTGGAGATTTGTAGCACGCTGATTGTTCTGTACAGCGACTGCTTGTTCCCATCCGCATCGAGACTCTGGAACTCTCTTCCTTCTTATGTCAATCCCAATCCTTATAACCTATCTTCTTTCGAAAATCGGAAATTTCGCCATCTCAGGGCCTAATCCCGCCACATCTCTAGGCCCTTAGTATTTTGAATACTCTTTCAGCCTGTCCTTTTCCTATTCTGTATCGTTACGTCATCTCTGCCTTGTCATTAATTGATTAATTTTTCTTCATGTCAATGTTATTTTTTCTTGCTCAGGCCTTTATTGATGATGACAATTTTCTTGCCTGTTCAAGCATCATACTCATAAAATAAATATTTATTTTGTCATACATGAGATAATCAAGTTAGCTTGTTGGAGAAGTGACAAAGACAAAGACTAATGTACAAAGGATCAAGGACATAATTTTAGAATAAGTATATTTTCTTTTGCACTACTATAAGGCCAAAATAGAGAATATGTTTTAGAGAGAAGAAAAAGGTATGTAAAACTCAATGAATTAAAATGGCAGAAAGAGAAATATAAATATTTTCCTGAGTCAGTAGTATGTATTACTAGAGGGACATTTTCTTTTTTGTCTTAAATAAATATCGCTGAATCCACTATTGGCGTGAGGGTAGACCTGCTTGGTATTAGTAATGGTTCTGCCATTAACCGCACCTACTAATATATATGCTTCTTTATTCTTCACTCTTCTAACATTCGTGGTCTGAACTCTTATCTTTTATCTGTGGAACAACAACTGGTTACATCTCCCCGTAAACAAAATCTTCTCTCTGAAACCCAGCTGTCTAGCCTTGCTTCCACTGACCCATTACAAGTCTCTCACTATAACCTGCATTCTCGTGTCCGTTCCAAAGGTGGGGTCTGTAGCTACTGCAACATTAACACTCCTTTTGCAAGCCTTATGGACCTTGAAACTCAAGACAGCTCCCCAAACTCCACTGAGTTGGTGTCTTTTTTTTAATATCTGTCATGTTGCCATGACAGATATATCTTCTCTCCCAAATGCTGATGTTCTCTATATTGGGGACTTCAATGTACACCGCAGTGAGAAAATTCTTCTCACCCTAATGTAGAGGAAGAGAAGCCCGTGCTTTCTCTATTTCTCACGATCTGCAGCAGATATTTATACATCCTACTCGTGTTCGCGATTGCCTCGAAAATGCAGCCAAACCTATTGACATATTTCTTCAAGCTACTCTTATTTCGTGCTGTCCCCTCTTGGTAAATCTAGTCACTCTGCGATCTCAATCTATTCCATTCTAGTTCCTATTTCTTCAATTCCTCCTAATCAGTGCCACCTTTGGCACTTAGAGCATACCTAAAGTGATGATTTGCGTAACATCCTTTTTTTTTTACTTCCTGTGGATGACTACTGCTTTTGGTCCTGCAACCCTAATAAGGTAGCCCTAGAAGTTACCGAGATCATAGCCACTGGAATGGAGGCGTTTATCCCCTCCTCTATTGAAAAATTTTCTCCCCCTAAGCCTTGGTTTGATCGTTCCTGCTCCTTGCTTATTCAGGCCAGGGATCGGGCACACTGGTCGTACCAAGGCTCTCCTGATTTAGCTCATCTCTGCCTAGTCCTTAATCTTATTCTTTTCCATTGTCTTAATGGTTTCTTCGTTTTAGGGCCTTTATTGATGATCGCAGTTTTCTGCCTGTCCCATTGTCAAACTCACAAAAAAAATCTCGTCATACATGAAATTATCCCGTTTGCATCTAGAAGTGACAAAGATAAAGACTAATGTAAAAGGATCCAAGAAATAATTTAGAATTAGTATTTTTCTTTTAATTCTTCACTACTATGAGGCCAGAATAGAGAATAGTTAAAATGGTTGAAAGAAAAATAAATGTTTCTTTGCGTCAGTAGAATGCATTACTAGAAGGACAAAATGCTTTTTTTCCCAATTAAATAATAGCATTCGCACAACATAGATGACTTGATACCTCATGCAAAATAATCGAAATGTATAAAATATAAGATGAGATAAATGCGCATCTAATAAATTTTACCTTAAATAAAGTCTAAAAGCCTTCAAACTTTATATTACTCAAATAAAAGGAAGAAAGCATACTATCTTTCGGAATATATCCCCAGCATAATGCATCAAAGGATTAAATGCTTTAAGCTATACA
>JAXCGZ010015336.1:45000-57500 GCA_037179515.1 Halocaridina rubra | reverse complement strand
TGGTGTGCTGCAGGGACAGACGTGGATACATCAGCGATAGTCTCCAGAGCTAACTGTCTCTGCAAGGGGGGATAGACATCCTTTGAGGTCGGTGTATATGTGACAGCGGGGAGGGGGACACGCCAGGGTGGTAAATCTGGGACAGCCGCCTGCACTGGCAGGTCGATGTCAAGGCCACGGAGAATGTCACTCACCACCCTGATAAGGTTATGACCTCCTGCTCGAAGTGGGAGCCTGGGTGCGTCTGGATCCAGGGACGTCCTCATGACAGCAGAGAAGTAAGGAGCAAGAAAGGGGTAGTGAAGACACTTAACAGTAAAATAGGACACATTGGCATAAATCCTCTCCACAAGAGGGGGCAAGTTGAGCTCCATCTGCATGCTCACAATACGGGTAGAGAGAGAACATCCCAAGATAAATCTCATGACTCGATTCTGGAACTTTTCAAGTGGCTCGAGAGCTGGTCTAGGAAGTTGACACAAGGCGGGAGACAGATAGTCAACCACTGACCGAAGTAGTTGGATGTAGAGGGTCCTCGCCACTGGGATGGAGACTCCTGCAGCATTGTTGGCAAGTCACTTGACAGGTGCAAAGCGGGGCTCCAGACGGTCAAGAGAGAGAGAGAGAGAGAGAGAGAGAGAGAGAGAGAGAGAGAGAGAGAGAGAGAGAGAGAGAGAGAGAGAGAGAGAGAGAGAGAGAGAATTGAATACTTATTCCAAATCCCGACTGAAGTAAAACTCAATCAATACGAAAAATAACTGGAGGCTTCTTTTCCCATCTTTCTTAATAAAAAGATAAATGCTTAAAAATAATAAATCCGATATTTGTGTGGCATAATATTACTTAACAAATATTCCTCTGCTCCTTATTTCACAAATGAATAATAAGAAATTAGCTATCAGTTCACATCATTCTCTATAATCGCTTAAAAGTTACAAACAATAGAGAACATCTGTTAGATGACACGATTTGTGTGTCTCTCTTATATAGTAAAAGTATATGATTTTTTTTTCTATTATGGATGACTATAATTTACCATATATGTTATCCATTTACAGATAAAATACGTTCTATGGATTTAAGTAACCACTAAGGTTACAGTTCTTCTACAAAAAAAATATTTAAATGTGATATGCTGCAACTTGAATACCAGACACGCATGTACTAAAAATGATTAACTATGTGAGATCCTCGCTGTCACTTCAAATAAAACACTAATTTTAAGCTCTGCATATTCTCATTGCAACGCTTGTATTTACTTCACAGTTCGATTAGTAATCCCTAAGCAGAGACATGGTAAGATAGGTTTATCTCATATTCCCATTATATTGCCAGTACGTTATTCTACTCGAAATCAATCTCTCAAATTCTACCCATATTAGTTTGAACTTTTTTAAAGCGTGAATTTTAGTCTCATCGATCTTGGCAGATTCAAAATGAAGCCTTAATTACACACGTTAAGCTGAATTAGTCTACAGGGTGTCCACAAAGTCTGGGTACATAGGAAATTTCACTAAGCAGACCTATTCAATCGAGTTCACCTGAATTTTGTAAAGCGCATCAAATTATGCATTGAAATGATGGAAATCATATTGAAAATATTATTTATTACCATTAGATTTAAATAAAATTGTTTTGTTTTAAAACTGTGTTAATCTCTTGTGTACCCAGACTTCGTCTGGGTACACAGTAGATTAACACATATTCCCCATTTGAATGGGGAATTAGAGTGAGGCATAACAACAACAAGTATTACCCAATCCTAATCTTGCTTCAAATATTGCCGTGTAAATATTACATCAATTTTCTGGTAGTGGGAATTATCGTTACTTAAGCCCATAAAACTCTTCCATTAGTTTTGAAGACAATAGGTTTATCGGGAGCAAAAGATAAAAAGACCGCAAAAAACTGTGCCTTAGAGGCATTGAAATTAATAAAATTGTGGGTACCAAACGCAGATACCCTCTGCAAATTGGAGGTATTAGTAGTAGAAAGATTGATATGAGACTGATTTTGAACAGCACATGAAGGATGTGAAAAGAAAGCAGAGGAAAAATAAAGAGAGAAAAGTTGCAAAAGCGTGGAGACGGGAGGCATCTGGGGACTGATATATTGTCGTTGATGAAGAGAAGAAACAGAGTAGGTGAAAGAACAGAACCTTGTGGAACACCACTGGTAACAGGGAATGAGATAGATTGCAGTATCAACAAGCAGAGATCTAAAATAGTCAGAAAAAAAACTGGAAATCAGAAACAGAGAAGGGTAAAGCCAAAAACAGGGAATTTAGACATTAGAGCCTTGTGCCAGACTCTGTCAAAATCCCAATAGATATCAAGGGCGACGACAAAGGATTCTCCATTGTTCCTCTGATAAGATAACCATACGTGAGTAAGATATTACGAGAGGTAACCTGTGGATCTTGCCTTGCACAAGCAGTACTGGTGATCAGAGATAAGTAACTTAGATTCAAGACCTTTCAAGAAGTAGGATTTGAGCAAAATTTGGAATACGTTCGCGATAACAGAGGTTAAGGCAATAGATAAGTAGATGAAAGGAACAATGTGGTCAGCCTTCTTAGGAACAGGTTGAACAGAGCATACTTCTAAGATTAAGGAGATATACTGGTTGAGAGAATGAAGTGAAATAGACTGTAAAGCACGGGAGCCAGGTCAACTACATACTCTTTAAGTAACCTTGCAGGGATACCATTGGATCTGGATGAAATGTTCGTCTTTCAAGAGCGAAGAAATTTATGGCATAGGGTTAAAGAGGGCATAGAGTTAAAGAGTGTTAAAGTACGAGGAACAGCTTCTTTAAAAAGAAGCTTTGGAGCTTTGAATTTGTGCATTGTATGATTTCTAGCCGTAATTAAAGCAGATCTACTTAATGTAAAAGGAAAGGCTTAGTACGACGAGTATGTCTGATCTCTGGCCCGAATAGCCATGGAATCGATACTGTCAAAGCAAAATATGGGGGTAGAAAAAATTTTCATTGAGGAGATAAACCCCTCCAATCCCAACGTTAGTATATCGACAACTTTTAGCGTTACTAGATCAGGGTTGTGGGTCAGAAAGCAGTAGTCATTCCTTGGTAAATCAAAGAGCAAATTATGCAAATCATAACAGAAGGCATGCTCAAAATGGAAGTGCGGTGATGAGTAGGAGGAATTAAAGGAGGGGGAGCAAAAAAAAATTATTGATTTCGCACACACACACACACACACACACACACACACATACATATATATATATATATATATATATATATATATATATATATATATATATATATATATATATATATATATATATATATATATATATATATATATATATATATATATATATATATATATATATATATATATATATATATATATATATATATATATATATATATATATATATATATATATATATATATATATATATATATATATATATATATATATATATATATATATATATATATATATATATATATATATATATATATATATATATATATATATATATATATATATATATATATATATATATATATATATATATATATATATATATATATATATATATATATATATATATATATATATATATATATATATATATATATATATATATATATATATATATATATATATATATATATATATATATATATATATATATATATATATATATATATATATATATATATATATATATATATATATATATATATATATATATATATATATATATATATATATATATATATATATATATATATATATATATATATATATATATATATATATATATATATATATA
Organism: Halocaridina rubra; assembly: GCA_037179515.1. Lineage (NCBI taxonomy): Eukaryota > Metazoa > Arthropoda > Malacostraca > Decapoda > Atyidae > Halocaridina > Halocaridina rubra. The sequence continues at coordinate 53,688 of JAXCGZ010015336.1, read as the reverse complement.
TATATATATATATATATATATATATATATATATATATATATATATATATATATATATATATATATATATATATATATATATATATATATATATATATATATATATATATATATATATATATATATATATATATATATATATATATCTATCTATCTATCTATCTATCTATCTATCTATCTATCTATCTATCCAGCTATCTATCTATCTATCTATCTATCTATCTATCTATCTATCTATCTATCTATCTATCTATCTATCTATATATATATATATATATATATATATATATATATATATATATAGATATATATATATATATATATATATATATATATATATATATATATATATATATATATATATATATATATATATATATATATATATATATATATATATATATATATATATATATATATATATATATATATATATATATATATATATATATATATATATTTATATATATATATATATATATATATATATATATATATATATATATATATATATATATATATATATATATATATATATATATATATATTTATATATATATTTATATATATATGGAAGGAAAAGCCCATTAAATAAAACAACGAATATATATATATATATATATATATATATATATATATATATATATATATGTATATATATATATATATATATATATATATATATATATATATATATATATATATATATATATATATATATATATATATATATATAAGAACATAAGAACATAAGAATAGAGGACACTGCAACATGCCTACTGGCACACACGAGGCAGCTCCATTTTTGAATTGTATTTTCAGCATGTCTAACCTATTCTATTCTACTCTACTTATTTATTCTGTTTTTCTTTTTATGATTTTTCTAATAAGCACTAACCTATTCATACCCACCCTACCTCTGTCATATGTCTATCTAATCTACATTTGAAGGTGTCTAAGGTATTGGCATTTACTATCCTACTAGGAAGCTTGTTCCATGCATCAGCTACTCTATTACCAAACCAATTTTTACCAATTTCCCTTCTGAACCTAAATTTATCAAGCTTAAATCCATTATTACGAGTTCTGGTTTGATCATGAATTTTTAAAACTTTATTAATATCTCCCTTGTTAATCCCTTTAAACCATTTATACACTTCAATCATATCCCCCCTAACTCTTCGCCTCTCTAGAGAATGTAGATTAAGTTTTTTTAATCTGTCCTCATATGGTAGATTTCTGATATTGTGTATCATCTTGGTCATTCTTCGTTGCACTCTCTCCAAGGATTCAATTTCCATTCTATAATAGGGTGACCAGAATTGCACAGCATAATCTAAATGGGGCCTAACTAATGCAAGATAGAGCTGCAAAATAACTTTTTCCGTCCTATTGCTGACGCTTCTTGAGATAAATCCTAAAATTCTGTTTGCTTTATTTCTGACTGCTGTGCATTGCTCTCTTGGCTTAAGACTACTACTCACAAGAACTCCCAAATCCCTTTCACACTGAGAACTCATGATTTCATGGTTATTTAGCTTATAACTAGTATTGTCTTTTATAGTACCCATTTTAACTACTTTACATTTTTCAACATTAAATTCCATTTGCCATTTGTCCGACCATTCAGATAATCTATTTAGATCTTCCTGTAAAGCATGAATGTCTTCTTTTCCATTTATAGTTCTACCTATTTTAGTGTCGTCTGCGAATTTACTTAGGTTACTACTGATATCCGAATCCAGATCATTTAGATATACGATGAATAATAGAGGACCCAGTACCGAGCCTTGTGGTACCCCGCTTGTAACCGAGCCCCACTCTGATTTCTCTCCATTTATGCAAACCCTCTGTTTTCTGTCTTTTAACCATTGTTTGATCCATCTGAGCACAGCTCCTCCTATACCATGAGCTTCCAGCTTTTTAACTAATCTTTTGTGAGGAACTCTATCAAAAGCTTTGCTAAAATCTAGATATATTGTATCATATTCTTTGCCACAATCTACTGCCTCGTAAACTTCTGAATAAAAAGACAGTAAGTTTGTAAGGCACGAAAAACCCTTAAGAAACCCGTGTTGTGAAAGTTTTATCAGTCTGTGTAATTCTAGATGTGCCCTTATTTTATTTGCAATTATGGATTCTAGAATCTTACCCACTGTTGACGTTAAACTTACCGGCCTATAATTATTCTTTTTAACACGTTCTCCTTTTTTAAATATTGGTACCACATCTGCCAATTTCCACTCCATGGGTACCGATCCTAATTTTATTGAATTATTAAATAATGCAGTTAGAGGACAACTAAGCTCTTCCTTGCATTCCTTTAATATTCTAGCATATATTCCATCAGGTCCCGGAGATTTATGAGCCTTTAATTTATCTATTTCTTTTATTACCTCCTCTCTCGTAATATTTATTGAACTAAGTATATTATCGGGACTGTCTCTGTAAATGGATTCTACTTCCGGAATATTTTCCAAGTTTTCATTTGTAAATACAGATAAGAAATAATCATTTAAACATGTACACATCACTTTATCGTCATCTGTGATATGGCCATTGGCTACTTCAATTGGTCCGACTTTTTCCTTAAATTTTGTTTGATAATGTTGATAAAACCCTTTAGGATTTTCTTTAGCTTCTCCTGCTATTCGAACTTCGTATTTTCTTTTCGACTCTCTAACTATCTTTTTAACTTCCCTGTTTAACTGTATATATTGCTGCCTCACCTGCTCTTCACCTCTTTTTAGTTTCCTGTATATTCCTCTTTTAATACCTATAAGATTCTTTATTCTATTGTTCATCCATTTAGGGTCATTTTTTCTTGATCTGCAATGTTTCATGGGAATATAGTCTCTCTGACTATTCTTAAGAGTCATGACAAAATTGTTATATTCCTCATCCAAATTTATATTAACTGACGGGCTGCTGTTCTTTCCTGTGAGAGAATTTAATGTATTGATCTTATCTTGTGATAATCCTTGGCATGTGGTACCCAAATTTCGGGGTAATCCGCTACCTGCGACCTGACCTGCTGGATTAACTACCCACATCTGTACCCCAGAAATCCCTTCCCATACCTCATTAGATAATTTAGTTTTTAAGCCCTCAAAATCTCCTGCTCTAAAGTTTGGAACAATATTCTTATTTTCCTTTATAGTTTCCTTGAAAATTATGTTAAATCTAATGGAATCATGGTCACTGTTGCCCAATTTTTCACCAACTTCTAAATTTGTAACCATATTCTCTCTATTACTAAGAACTAAATCTAGTGTATTCACCCCCCGTGTTGCTTCATGTACATGCTGAGAAAGGAAATTGTCTTCTACTACTTCCAAAAACTCCTTAGAGCTACTATCACCTGTTATGGTTTCCCAGTTAATATGTCTAAAATTAAAATCGCCTACAATGCAAACTCTATTTGACCTGCTCACTTTAGAAATTTCATCGTATATAACTTGCGACTCTATATTATCTAGATCAGGTGGTCTGTAGACTACTCCTACAACTAGACTTTCTATATTATTTTTAATTTCAACCCATAAGGTTTCTGAATTTAGATTTGTCTTAATTCCAGACTTAATGCAGCTTCTGAGGCTATCTTTAATATACATAATTACCCCTCCCCCTCTTTTATCTGCACTACGATCAGCATTATAAAGTTTATATCCTGTAATTATGTACTCAGCTTTAAGGTGTTTGCTTTCTAATTTAATCCAACTTTCACTAATGCATATTATATCCGGTCTCTCACTACATACTATGGCTCTCAGTTCTTCTATCTTGTTACCTAAACTACGGCTATTTGTATAATATACTTTTAAACTTTCTCTAGCTTCACCCTTCTTGTGGCTATTCTTTTTGTTAATATTTGTTCTATGTAACAAATGGTTCTTATCCTTAGACTCCCAGTTATTTGACCCACTATTTACTGAACCCTTACTGACTAATTTCTCTGCACAAGTATTAATCATTTCATTATTTGTGTCTAACAAAACCCCCCTACCTCTCTGTCTATCATACCAGCCAATACCGAGACACCTGAATTAGAAAGATGCACTCCATCCCTTGCATACATATGCTTACGACTAGTGAAGTGATCCCACCCGTCTATAAAACCTATATTATTCTCCCGACAGAAGACTTTCATCCTAGCATTTACTCCTATAGCTCGAGACCACCACTCTGAACTTTGGCTAAGCCTAGGGAGAATACCACACATCACAGGAACTGCACCCCTTTTCCTAATCTTATCCAGGGCTTGTCTATACAACCTAATCAGCTCTTCACTTCTACCATCCTGCACGTCATTTCCCCCAGCTATCAAACAAACAACATCTTTTTTCTCAATCCAGCTATTTATTGACTCACCCACCTTCTTCATACCTGCTCCAGGGAAAAAATATTTTCCTCTAACTCTATGCCTGAGTTTCCTGTCTACATATCTGCATAGTGAATCCCCTACAATTACCAAAGAACGAGACTTATCCGGAGGATGGGTTACTCCGACCTTGGGAGACTTACCTAGGCTCTTGACCTGAGAGCTTTTCCCACTTCCATTTTTACGATCGCTAGTACACCTATCTGACTCTATGGTTCCTGAAGAATTGCTGCCGCCACTGTCACATTCATCTCTAAGTGACCTAAATGAATTAGCAACCTGTAGTCTAAAAGTATCATTTTTCTTAAGAACCATTTTCGTTGAACCCTTATTCACAACTTTCCAGTCGTCTTCATTATTCAATCGACCCTTCCTGGTTAACACCTCTACTTTACCTCTCAGATCCCTGTTCTCCTCAGCTAAGGATCTGACCTCCTGCCTGACTGCGGCCAACTCATTTCTTAAATTAAAAATGAGTTTGCTTGCGTCAGACGAGGACAAATCCCCAGCACAGCCACAAACAGCACCAACAACGACACAACTACCAACACCACTACCACTAACACCACCAGCACAAAGAACACCACCACTCTCCATTGTACTAAGTTTGGTCAAGATTAGAGCTACTGGAAGCACGTCCTCACTGGATGAACCCAGGAACTAAACTATATATATATATATATATATATATATATATATATATATATATATATATATATATATATATATATATATATATATATATATATATATATATATATATATATATATATATATATATATATATATATATATATATATATATATATATATATATATATATATATATATATATATATATATATATATATATATATATATATATATATATATATATATATATATATATATATATATATATATATATATATATATATATATATATATATATATATATATATATATATATATATATATATATATATATATATATATATATATATATATATATATATATATATATATATATATATATATATATATATATATATATATATATATATATATATATATATATATATATATATATAATATATATATATATATATATATATATATATATATATATATATATATATATATATATATATATATATATATATATATATATATATATATATATATATATATATATATATATATATATATATATATATATATATATATATATATATACATATATATATATATATATATATATATATATATATATATATATATATATATATATATATATATATATATATATATATATATATATATATATATATATATATATATATATATATATATATATATATATATATATATATATATATATATATATATATATATATATATATATATATATATATATATATATATATATATATATATATATATATATATATATATATATATATATATATATATATATATATATATATATATATATATATATATATATATATATATATATATATATATATATATATATATATATATATATATATATATGTATATATATATGTATATATATATATATATATATATATATATATATATATATATATATATATATATATATATATATATATATATATATATATATATATATATATATATATATATATATATATATATATATATATATATATATATATATATATATATATATATATATATATATATATATATATATATATATATATATATATATATATATATATATATATATATATATATATATATATATATATATATATATATATATATATATATATATATATATATATATATATATATATATATATATATATATATATATATATATATATATATATATATATATATATATATATATATATATATATATATATATATATATATATATATATATATATATATATATATATATATATATATATATATATATATATATATATATATATATATATATATATATATATATATATATATATATATATATATATATATATATATATATATATATATATATATATATATATATATATATATATATATATATATATATATATATATATATATATATATATATATATATATATATATATATATATATATATATATATATATATATATATATATATATATATATATATATATATATATATATATATATATATATATATATATATATATATATATATATATATATATATATATATATATATATATATATATATATATATATATATATATATATATATATATATATATATATATATATATATATATATATATATATATATATATATATATATATATATATATATATATATATATATATATATATATATATATATATATATATATATATATATATATATATATATATATATATATATATATATATATATATATATATATATATATATATATATATATATATATATATATATATATATATATATATATATATATATATATATATATATATATATATATATATATATATATATATATATATATATATATATATATATATATATATATATATATATATATATATATATATATATATATATATATATATATATATATATATATATATATATATATATATATATATATATATATATATATATATATATATATATATATATATATATATATATATATATATATATATATATATATATATATATATATATATATATATATATATATATATATATATATATATATATATATATATATATATATATATATATATATATATATATATATATATATATATATATATATATATATATATATATATATATATATATATATATATATATATATATATATATATATATATATATATATATATATATATATATATATATATATATATATATATATATATATATATATATATATATATATATATATATATATATATATATATATATATATATATATATATATATATATATATATATATATATATATATATATATATATATATATATATATATATATATATATATATATATATATATATATATATATATATATATATATATATATATATATATATATATATATATATATATATATATATATATATATATATATATATATATATATATATATATATATATATATATATATATATATATATATATATATATATATATATATATATATATATATATATATATATATATATATATATATATATATATATATATATATATATATATATATATATATATATATATATATATATATATATATATATATATATATATATATATATATATATATATATATATATATATATATATATATATATATATATATATATATATATATATATATATATATATATATATATATATATATATATATATATATATATATATATATATATATATATATATATATATATATATATATATATATATATATATATATATATATATATATATATATATATATATATATATATATATATATATATATATATATATATATATATATATATATATATATATATATATATATATATATATATATATATATATATATATATATATATATATATATATATATATATATATATATATATATATATATATATATATATATATATATATATATATATATATATATATATATATATATATATATATATATATATATATATATATATATATATATATATATATATATATATATATATATATATATATATATATATATATATATATATATATATATATATATATATATATATATATATATATATATATATATATATATATATATATATATATATATATATATATATATATATATATATATATATATATATATATATATATATATATATATATATATATATATATATATATATATATATATATATATATATATATATATATATATATATATATATATATATATATATATATATATATATATATATATATATATATATATATATATATATATATATATATATATATATATATATATATATATATATATATATATATATATATATATATATATATATATATATATATATATATATATATATATATATATATATATATATATATATATATATATATATATATATATATATATATATATATATATATATATATATATATATATATATATATATATATATATATATATATATATATATATATATATATATATATATATGTATATATATATATATATATATATATATATATATATATATATATATATATATATATATATATATATATATATATATAT
>JAXCGZ010015336.1:37500-42500 GCA_037179515.1 Halocaridina rubra | reverse complement strand
GGACGTTGAATCTCCAGACTTTAATATATTTTGGCCAAAAAAATATCTGTCGACTACCACTATATTCCTTAGCTTCTTCTACTGCCCCCCAAACTCCACTTAGCTTGCATCTTTTCTGAATCTGTCTCCTCTTGCAAAGAGTCCTCTCCATCAATTCCTCCAACAAAGCGCTGGCTTTGGCACTTTTAGCATACCCATCGTTATGATTTCCATAGCTTCCTCTTGGAATTCATGTGGGATGACTACTGCTGTTGATCCCGCTGCATTGAACAAGTAGCCCTAGAAGTTACAGAGATCAAAACCTTTTGAATGGAGACGTTCACCCTCTCCTTAATGAAATTTTTTTCTCCCAATAATCCTTGGATTGACTGTGCCGGCTCCATGGTTATTAAGTTGGTTCTAATATTTATGCCAACTCTTCTGTAAGTGATTCAAGTGCAATTGTCCCTTATTCTTTACTTCTATCTAACTTTATAACCTAACTTATCCTTTCTTCACAAAAAGTTCCTAAGGTTCTTGGCTCGATAAATATGAACAATGCATCTGGAGCTGATGGCATCCCTGCAAGGTTCTTTAAGGAGTTAGCAGATGATCTGGCTCTTGTACTTTGCTTTTTTGCCTCATTTTCTCAACCATTCTCTCATCTTTGTAGAATGAGCTGTTCCTATGAAGGGCGATCGCTTTATTCCTTCAAAATACTGTTACCCAAACCTCTGCTGTTACTGAAGCTTTCAAAACTCTGCTCGATTCTCATTTCTTAAATTGTCTTGATTCTAACTCGCTTTTCTCCAAACACCAGCATGGCTCCTGCAATGCAGGATCCACTGGTGACCTCTTATCCTATTTTAGTCGTGTGCAGTCATATTCTATGAGGAATTATGGGTAATCTTTAGTCGTCGCCCTTGATATCTCTAAGGCTTTTGACAGGGTCTGGCGCTATCCTCTGTTGCCCAAAGTCCATACTGATGCATACCTGCTCCGTCTCTCTATTTTCTTACTTCAAGTTTTCTCTTTGGAAATTTCATATCTGTGCTTGTTGATGGCATAACACCTAGCCCATTCACTGTTACCAGCGGTGTTCCACATGGATCTGTTCTCTAACCTAGTATGTCCTTTCTCTTCATCAACAATCTTCTTCAGTCACCATCCTCCGCTCTTCATTATGCCTTTGCCGATGATTCTACCCTTCATTTCTTCTCTGCCATTTCTTCACAACTTTCATCTGCTATTTGTATCAGTCTCATATCACTCTTTTTTCTATTCTCAACTCTGATTTGCATAGGGTACCTGAGTGGGACAACCAAAATTCCTGCGAGAAACAGTTTCTAGCTATTTCTTATTTTATGTTCTCCTTTCGATAGCCCTACTGTCATCGAAACAAACGACATTTATGCTCTTATTTCCATTAACATATTACAAATCCAAACAACCTCTAGCTTGTCTTGAAGAAACAAAATAATCAAAGATTAGGGGTTTTGCTTTGTATTTGTCATTTCTTTTCTTCTTTACAGGTATTTATAATCTATAAAGATCTTATTCTCCCTGCTTAGAATACTGCTCACAAATTTGGGATGGTTCTTCATATACTTATCTCCTTGATAGAATTGAATCTAAGGCAGTCAGATTCATTAATTTTTCTTACTTTTAATCTGGATTTATTTCTCTTTGCCGTAAGGTATCATCCCTCTCTCTTTTCTAGCTCTACTACTTCCATCAATGATTTGATGAGATAGCGAATTGCATCCCTCCCCACTACTGAGGCCGGTTAACACTCACCAAGCAACGTCATCTCACATGTACTGTTTGGAGATTTGTAGCACGCTGATTGGTCTGTACAGAGACTGCTTGTTCCCATCCACATCGAGACTCTGGAACTCTCTTCCTTCTTATGTCAATCCTTGTCCTTATAAACTATCTTCCTTCAAAAAACGGAAATATCGCCATCTCTGGGCCTAATCCTGCCAAATCTCTAGGCCCTTAGTATTTTGAATACTCTTTCAGCCAGTCCTTTTCCTATTCTGTATCGTTACGTCATCTCTGCCATGTCATTAATTGTTTAATTTTTCTTCATCTCAATATTTTTTTTTCTTGCTCAGGCCTTTATTGATGATAGCAATTTTCTTGCCTGTTCAAGCATCACACTCATAAAATAAATATTTCTTTTGTCATACATGAGATAATCAAGTTAGCTTGTTAGAGAAGTGACAAAGACAAAGACTAACGTACAAAGGATCAAGGATATAATTTTAGAATAAGTATATTTTCTTTTGTACTACTATAAGGCCAGAATAGAGAATATGTTTCAGAGAGAAGAAACAGGTATATAAAAGTCAATGAATTAAAATGGCTGAAAGAGAAATATAAATATTTTCCTGAGTCAGTAGTATGTATTACTAGAGGGACATTTTCTTTTTTGTCTTAAATAAATATCGTTGAATCCACTATTGGCGTGAGGGTAGACCTGCTTGGTAGTAGTAATGGTTCTGCCATTAACCGCACCTACTGATATATATGCTTCTTCATTCTTCTCTCTTCTAACATTCGTGGTCTGAACTCTTATCTTTTATCTGTGGAACAGCAACTGGTTGCATCTCCCCGTAAACAATGTCTCCTCTCTGAAACCCAGCTGTCTAGCCTTGCTTCCACTGACCATTACAAGTCTCTTACTATAACCTGCATTCTCGTTTCCGTTCCAAAGGTGGGGTCTGTAACTACTGCAACATTAACACCCCTTTTGCAAGGCTCATGGACCTTGAAACTCCAGACTGCTCCCCAAACTCCACTGAGTTGGTCTCTTTTTTTGAATATCTGTCATTATGCCATGGGTCATTGCTATCTTCTCTCCAAAATGCTGAAGTTCTCTATATTGGGGACTTCAATGTACACCGCAGTGAGAAAATTCTTCTCACCCTAATGTAGAGGAAGAGAAGCCCGTGCTTTCTCTATTTCTCACGATCTGCAGCAGATATTTATACATCCTACTCGTGTTCGCGATTGCCTCGAAAATGCAGCCAAACCTATTGACATATTTCTTCAAGCTACTCTTATTTCGTGCTGTCCCCTCTTGGTAAATCTAGTCACTCTGCGATCTCAATCTATTCCATTCTAGTTCCTATTTCTTCAATTCCTCCTAATCAGTGCCACCTTTGGCACTTAGAGCATACCTAAAGTGATGATTTGCGTAACATCCTTTTTTTTTTACTTCCTGTGGGATGACTACTGCTTTTGGTCCTGCAACCCTAATAAGGTAGCCCTAGAAGTTACCGAGATCATAGCCACTGGAATGGAGGCGTTTATCCCCTCCTCTATGAAAACTTTTCTCCCCATAAGCCTTGGTTTGACCGTTCCTGCTCCTTGCTTATTCAGGCCAGGGATCGGGCACACTGTTCGTACCAAGGCTCTCCTGATATAACTCATCTCTGCCTAGTCCTTAACCTTTTTCTTTTCCATCGTCTTAATGGTTTCTTCGTTTTAGGGCCTTTATTGATGATCGCAGTTTTCTGCCTGTCCCATTGTCACACTCATAAAAAAAAATAATCTCGTCATACATGAAATTATCCCGTTTGCATCTAGAAGTGACAAAGATAAAGACTAATGTAAAAGGATCCAAAAAATAATTTAGAATTAGTATTTTTCTTTTAATTCTTCACTACTATGAGGCCAGAATAGTGAATAGTTAAAATGGTTGAATGAAAAATAAATGTTTCTTTGCGTCAGTAGAATGCATTACTAGAAGGACAAACATAGATGACTTGATACCTCATGCAAAATAATCGAAATGCATAAAATATAAGATGAGATAAATGCGCATCTCACAAATTTTACCTTAAATAATGTCTAAAAGCCTTCAAACTTTATATTACTCAAATAAAAGGAAGAAAGCATACTATCTTTCGGAATATACCCCCAGCATAATGCATCAAAGGATTAAATGCTTTAAGCTATACAAATAATGCAAGTATTAAAGGATAAGAGACTTTCTAAATGGGAAATACTTTTCTTGTGCGGTGAAATCCTTTTGACATTGTACTTACTGAAAGGGGGAAAAGTATGTATGTGAGCACAACGAGCCTACAGCAAGTCACGTGAGCTTAACAGAGGGTGCAATGCTATGATTTGGACACGAGAGAGAGAATGATAGAGCGAGAGAGAGAGAGAGAGAGAGAGAGAGAGAGAGAGAGAGAGAGAGAGAGAGAGAGAGAGAGAGAGAGAGAGAGAGAGAGAGAGAGAGAGAGAGAGAGAGAGCTAGCTAGCTAGCTAGCTGGCTAGATAGATAGATAGATAGATAGATAGATAGATAGATAGATAGATAGATAGATAGATAGATAGATAGATAGATAGATAGATAGATAGATAGATGGATGGATGGATGGATGGATGGATGGATGGATGGATGGATGGATGGATAGATAGATAGACAGACAGACAGACAGACAGACAGACACACAGACAGACAGACAGACAGACAGACAGACAGACAGACAGACAGACAGACAGACAGACAGACAGACATATAGACAGACAGACAGACAGACAGACAGACAGACAGATAGACAGATAGGTAGGTAGGTAGGTAGGTAGGTAGGTAGGTAGGTAGGTAGGTAGGTAGGTAGGTAGGTAGGTAGGTAGGTAGGTAGGTAGGTAGGTAGGTAGGTAGGTAGGTAGATAGATAGATAGATAGATTGATAGATAGATAGATAGATAGATAGATAGATAGATAGATAGATAGATAGATAGATAGATAGATAGATAGATAGATAGATAGATAATAATAAATAGATAGATAGATAGATAGATAGACAGACAGACAGACAGACAGACAGACAGACAGACAGACAGACAGACAGACAGACAGACAGACAGACAGATAGATAGATAGATAGATAGATAGATAGATAGATAGATAGATAGATAGTTAGAGAGAGAGAGAGAGAGAGAGAGAGAGAGAGAGAGAGAGAGAGAGAGAGAGAGAGAGAGAGAGAGAGAGAGAGAGAGAGAGA
>JAXCGZ010015336.1:0-25000 GCA_037179515.1 Halocaridina rubra | reverse complement strand
ACATCAGAGGGGAATTGGAAAAAATCAGAAAAGACACTCTGTACAAAACAAGTCAACTATTGCTTTCAAAGGCAGTGGAACTCTCTCCACAACACAGTGGCAAATGCATCATAAAAAAGCAAGCAAAAAATATATAATTACAACTATAATCCTTTTTTAGTGCAAGTGTCCTGAATATCTCAATGAATGGCGAACTTGACAAACTCTTCCAATCTCAAATTTCGGTTGTGAAATCCATAGAGTTTGAAAAAACACACTACCTACGGGACCTACATCGAATGATAGAAAGTTTTGCAGATAAGGTGAGAATTTTGGAAGCAGATGCTGAAGAGGTGAAAGCCATACATCACAAGGTGGGACTGCTAGAATCAGACATTGCCCTACTTAAAAGAGATAATTCTAGGTTGAAACTGCTATTAGAAACATCTCCACCTCTCAGTTCAGTGCTGTCACCTTACAACGATGATGTCCCATCTTTCAACAACCCTCAGGTTTTGCTAACTAGGTTTACTGTCTCTACTCTCTATTCCTTCAGTTCATTGAAAGACGAATGTGACAGTGGCAGTGAAGATAAGGTAGATCCAGATAAAATGGATATTCAGCAAGACAACCTGACTACACCATCTAGCATAAATAATCAACTCAGTAACAGGTTACAAAATAGTGAAGAAACAACAGCGTCCTTCCCCACTACTCCTAGCAACACAACAACAGGAACTAACCAGAACAAGATTCTTCCCAGCACAAATAACAATTCTGGTAAAGGATTGCCTAACAGCGAAGAAGATATAGAGCCCATTTCCACTGTTCCTAACAACACAGCAACTATTACTAACCAGGGCAACCAAATTACACCGTCCAGCACAAATAACCAACCCAGCAATAGGCTGCAAAACAGTGAAGAAAACAGGAAAGACAACATAGAAGCAGTCTCAAATTTAAACATTCCACCGAAGTCCTCTCCCCCACAGCCACAGTTACCCAATAATGCAAGTGCAAGAGTTACAGCTCAAATATTTATTCGCATTCCTGGCAACCCCTTTGAGAGAGAGATACGTAATATATTGACACATCAAGGCATTCCCCCTGAAGAAGTCTTGATTAAGGAGCTTTCTCGCAAACCAAATTGGGTCTCCTTCGCAATAACGATATCGAAAGGATTTGAATATGTGGCTTACAAACTGAATCAATGGCCTACAGACACAATTGTCCAGCCATTTCGCAGGGGCAAACAATGGACACAACCTGGGCTATCTACAAAATAGCCCAAACTACAATCATGCCAGAATAAACAGCAAAGAGCTTATGAAGCGATCCCCTATCTGCGAGACTACAGAAAGAGACACAATACAAACCTCTCTTATCGCCGTCCACACACAAGAGATTTCTCCTGGAGAGATGGCTCTTACGACCCTAAACACTCACCTAGGCATACAAACTTTGGGAAGGCCCGATCATACCATGACACATATTTAAGTTAGCGTTACCCATCCAACGGCAGGTACAGACACCAAGATCCATGGGCTAACCCCAGAACACACTATTATGATGAATTCCCAGCAGAATCACACAGTCGAATCAAATCATGGATAAATCCAAGAGCAAACTATAACTATGACTATGGATACCACCTTGATGAAACATGGTAAGAATATAACATTAGCACATATGAACGCTCAGTCCCTTCTCGCTCATTTTGAGGAAATAATAATCCTAAAAAAAGACTACAACATAGACATCCTCTGTGTAAGTGAAACTTGGCCTCCTCTTACAACTGAAAATAATTATGTGAATATCCAAGAGTTTAAAATATTTTGCAATGACCATGGCAGAGGAGGTGGGGTCTGTATTTATGTTAGAAATTATCTTAGTGCATCAGAAATTACCACAGGTCTAGAAAAAAATGAAGAGCTCGAAGATTTATGGATCACTGTGCAGTATCAGAAACTTCCATCTTTCATTGTAGGGTGTGTTTACCGTCAACCTAAAGCATCCTCCAGTTCATTCAGTCATCTGCTAGAAACATTCAGAAATATCTGTGTGCTCCACAAACCCGTATACATACTTGGTGACTTTAATGATGACTTGCTCTCAGCAGATAACAAAATGAAAAGGATGATCAACACTGTGAAGTTAACACAAATAGTGACAAAACCGATTCGGATAACCCCAAATTCTAGGACTCTAATAGATCTGATAATAACACATAAAGTAGAAAGCATACCCTATTGGGACGTAGTTCCCTGCCCAATTGCAGATCACGAGCTCAACATTGCTATGCTAAACATAAACAAGCCCAAAAGGAAGCCTCTCTTCAATACATTCCGGTGTCTAATAAATTTCTCCCCTGATATCTATTGTGAAGCATTAATCAAGAACGCAAATGCACTTACTAGAATTATAAACACAGATACCGTCGATTTGCAGGTTGAGATTTCAGCATAAGTCTCCCGTGAATGCTTAGATAGTTGTGCACCAGTTGTAACAAGAAAAATAACCCACCCCTCAGCCCCCTGGCTAACTAATGACATCAAAGAGGCAATGCATATCAGAAATCAAATGCAAAAAGAGCTAAAAATGAATAGATATCATATGCCTCTCCGAGAACGTTATAAAACAGAAAAGAAACATGTCAGATCTCACATCAATGTAAGTAAAGAGGACTTTTACAAAAAACAATTTAATGACGCTAAACATGATACAGCAGCAACATGGAAAGTGATAAGAAGCATGATACCAAATGAAAAGACTACCTCAGAAAGTTATGAAAATATTACCTAGTTGAAAAACAAAGAGAAAAACTTTAATAACTATTTTGCTAACATTCCAAAAATACATATGAGAAAACAAGAAAACATATTCTCAGTGAATAGTAATTACTTAAATTTCAATTCTTCCAATGTAAACACAAGAGAGTACTTCAAGATAAATCCTATCGAATGTGCTACCCTACTTCTTACAATAAAGAGATTAAGAAACACTGGCTCTTATGGTCCAGATGGTATGCCATTTCAAGTCATCAGAGATGCTCTACCCATGATTGTATCTTATTTTCTAACAATTATGAACACCTCCATTGTTACTAAAAAGTTTTCTGACTCTTGGAAAAAATCACATGTAATACCTCTGCATAAAAAGGGGGACAGAGAAGATATGACAAACTATCGTCCCATTTTCCTGCTACCCATTTTCTCAAAAATATTAGAAAAAATTGTTGCATGCCAACTTATGTCATATTTAGAATGAAATAGACTATTAGCTATTAACCAACATGGTTTCAGACCGAAACTCTCGACGGAAACTGCACTGCTCAAAGTTACGAATAGTATTTATAATAATATAGACATGAAAAAAATATATATCTGTTTGTATTATTAGACTTATCTAAAGCATTCGACAGTGTAAACCAGGAAATTCTTATAAATAAATGTACTAACATTAAAATTGATCCGAGCTGGTTTAGAGAGTATCTATCTAATTGTAAACAGACTATACGTCTTAACAACATTATCTCTACTCCAATATATGTATCATTTGGTGTTCCACAGGGATCAGTATTAGGTCCTATCCTCTTCTCCATTTACGTAAATGATCTACCTTCTTTCAATTCTGACTGTCTAGCCGTACAATATGCAGATGACACTCAACTACTCCTTAGTGGTGATATTAATAATCTCCCAGAGCTAACCTTAAGAGCAGAAACACTCTGTCAAAAATTAAAACCTATTTTCAAGAAATTGGGCTGTTAATTAAAGAAAGTAAAACACAATGCAAATTTATTGGTTCAAGGTTCCATATAGCACATATTCCAGAAAACAACAATAAATTTTTGCGGCAATATTATTACACCTAGCAAAACATTCCAAAGCCTAGGAATTCAATTTGATAACTACATGTTGTTTTATTCCCACATAGATAAAGTATGCAAAAAGGTTACAGGAACATTAATGCACTTATCACGTATAAATGACAATTTTGAGACTACCACTCTAATAACTGTTGCTGAATCTCTAGCACTAAGTCACATTAATTACTGCACAACTGTTTGGGGAGCTACCACTAAGACCCAGATAAACAGAATGCAGAGGCTTCTTAATTTTGCAGCTAGAGTTGCCCTGGGAGGAATAAGAAAATATACCCACATCACACCAGCTTTCAAAATACTTTGGTGGTTGTGGACAGAAAACGAGGTCGCCTATGCTATTTACGTTTTTGTATACAAAATTTTGAACCATCATAATCCTAGCTGCCTACATAATTTCAAAACTGTCAGGGATAAAAGGGGAGCCAACGCAAGACAGAGTGGTGAGCTCTTTATTCAGAGAACAAGCGCAGATGCAGGTTCAAAGATGATCACTATTAAAGGGCCAACACTCTAGAACAATTTTCCAGAGAATCTTAAAAATGCATCCTCCTTCACAGCTTTCAAAGGCAATCTATATAGTTTTGTTTTGGACAAATAGCTGCTGCTCACACATAAACTAAACTTGATGATTAAATGGAATTTCCCTTAACACTAACTTCTCTATATGTAAATTGATATCGACTTCTCTGTTCTCTAAGTTAAGAACTAATTATTCTCATTATAAGGAAAACAAACAATGTGATGATGCCAATGATAACGATACTGTATCGAGTTTTATAATTACTACTTTATTATTAACAATTTTGTTAACATTTTTATTACAGCATTTTTATTTTCTAGGAAATCTACATTTATTTTAACTGTGTGTAATACCCTCTTACTTATTACTTTAATCACATGTCTATTTATAAATTACTTTTACTTTTAGAAGAATAACCATTGTACAAAAATGGAAATAAATGTTTGTTTGTTTGATATGTGATAGATAGGTTAGTGCATGAGTGAAACTCATGATATATGGTGCAGTGGTAAAGCCAGCGATGATATGTGGTTTGGAGACGTGGCCTGTTAAGAAAACACAATAAAGGAAGAAGGAAGTGGCATAAATGAGAATGGTGAGATGGATGTTGGGCGTGACGAGGATTGATAGGATCAGGAACGAGAGAATTAGAGGGACAGCCAAGGTGACACAAGTGGGAAAGAAGATGCAAGAACGAAGGCTTCAGTGGTATGGATATTGTATTCGGAGAGATGAAGATTGAATTGGTAGAAGGATGATGGAGCTACAGGTGGAGGGAGTGAAAGGAAGAGGGAGACCACGATGGAGATGGGATGACTGTATACCGGATGACTTGAGAGAGAAGGACTCAGTGGAGAGGAAGCTTTGGATAAGAGAAAGTGGAAAAGGCTGATAAGAAACCGCGACCCCATATATATAAGGGAACGGCGAGAAAAGATTATTATTATTATTATTATTATTATTTTTATTATTATTATTATTATTATTATTATTATCATAATTATTATTGTTATTGTTATTATTATAATTATTATTTGCCCCGTCACGGTCTGAGGTTAGCAAAGGCATGCACTCAGCGTAAGGATTACATCTGCCAAAACAAGTCCTTCGCAAGAAGGCAACCGTCCTAGCCCTTGGTTGATAAGGGAGTCCGTGACGTAAAACCGGAAACCGGAACCGGATTATTACTATTATTATTATTATTATTATTATTATTATTATTATTATTATTATTATTATTATTATTATTATTATTATTATTATTATTATCATTATTATTATTATTATTATTATTATTATTATTATTATTATTATTATTATTATTATTATTTTTATTATTATTATTATTATTATTATTGTTATTATTATTATTATTATTATTATTGCTAGAATTATCATTATGCACTTTAAGGATTTGAAAACAGGAATTCAAGAAAAGGAAATCTGCTCCTATTAATAACTATTATAACAAGAAGCATGTGTGCTACAGTCCAGAGATAATCTAGAAGTCTTCAATACATTGTAAATCAAGTTTTCTAGTTTTACGTCAAACTAATGAAAAAGTTCATAATTTATTTAGAAATGAATAATACAAACACCCAATTTCTTTTCAGATATGCATTTGATATTGGGTCCTCATGTCCTATAATTTTCTTGTATAATTATTTTCAATCAGCATGAATTCCTTCTCTACAATCATTATTATATCCAATGCATCAACAAAGCTTTAACTAACTTTTATTGTCGTTCGATGGTGTAAAACCGGTGGTTAACTTTGCTTTAATAGCTGAGTATCCTTGAAAAATGTAAATCAACTGAATGAAATGAGGAACTCTGTATTAATACTAAATGAATTATAAATATTTAAATATGAAGACAGTATCAATATTCAGCGTCTCCAATAAAATGCCTGCAATATGCTTAACAGAAAAAAAAAACATCACATATTATTTAAGGAATTCATACCAAATGAAGGCTAAATGAAAATCTGCTGATATGTGAGATTTATATTGGGAAATGCATACTGTCACACAGAATTGATAATTATATCAAATATTTCATACGTACCAAATATGCAGTAAAATATTGCCATCTCTTAAGCAATCCCAAACCTAACATGTACAACTCAAAAAAAAAAAAATCTTATTATATACATTCATATTCCATACCCCGTATCATCAAATATTTTGAGAGTGACAGAAATCTTATTGGGTTTGGGACGATTCTGCATTATGTTAAAATAATCTTATATTGATAACATCTGCAGCTCATATTTATTACAATTCATAGCAATCGCCAATTTGAGCGAAAATATAACTTTCTATATTAAAAGATATATCATTACATTAATATAAACAAAGAGAGCTGAAGCGAGATATTACACAAAAATAAATAAACACGAACATGAGTATGTACACCACTTTATTTGCGAGCCCAAAACGACATATTTAATTTTTGAAGGATGTCAAAATTTAATAATAGTTCAAGAAATTGGAATACCGATGCGATTTCTTTAAATCACATTTTCAGATATATCCAACAATCATTTAACATAGATGCCAAAATATGCCCTAGTGTCTATTTAAACATTACTTAAATGTCAAGGTGAAGGCAAATATCATCTCTAATATATATATATATATATATATATATATATATATATATATATATATATATATATATATATATATATATATATAATATATATATATATATATATATATATATATATATATATATATATATATATATATATATATATATTTATATATCAATTTATCTATCTATCTATCTATCTATATTTTGGTCTTTCTCTTTAACTTCAATTCACTTGTAGTAGCTAAAACCGACTGCTACAAAAATTCTTATATATAATATATAATTTTTACTGGAAGTAAATAGAATTTCTAATGATCAAGTGAATGAATAAGTAGACCCTTCAACCTCTCCTGTCTAATCATAGTGAGTTCTGATGTCAACACGAAAGCCTCTTCAAATTGTACATAAGTCAACAGTGATGAAAATTATGACTGAGATAAAATGTAGTAATAACTTTCTCCTTACTAATTCATTGATACCCGTATTTCATATATATATATATATATATATATATATATATATATATATATATATATATATATATATATATATATATATATATATATATATATATATATATATATATATATATATATATATATATATATATATATATATATATATATATATATATATATATATATATATATATATATATATATATATATAAATATATATATATATATATATATATATATATATATATATATATATATATATATATATATATATATATATATATATATATATATATATATATATTTATATATATGAGCGTGTGTCTGTGTGTGTGTGTGTATGTGAGTGCTTGTGTATTTATATATGTATGTAGGCTTGCATATCTTTTATGAATGTGACACCGGGACAGGCAAAATAATGCAAAGAAAAGGACAGACTGAAAACAAATTTAAAGTACAGAGGATCTAGAGATTTCGAAGTTTAGGCCCTGAGACGACGATGCATCTGCTATGTGAAGGAAGTATAGGTTATGAGCATTAGGAAAGACAGAAGGAGTAAGAGAGATTCAGAGTCAGGAGGTAGACTGGAAGCATCAGTCACTGCACCGACCAATCCAAGAGCTACAAATCTCCACACAGTACCTCTGAGACGAGGCCATTATCGAATGTTGAACGACTTTGGCAGTGGGGGAGGGATGCAACTCGCAAACTCATCAGAGCAGTGATTGAAGTAGTAGCGATAGAAAACAGATGTAGATGATACCTTATGACGAAGATAAAGAAAATAAAGATTAGAAGTAAGAGAAGCATCATTATTGAGTCTGATTGCCATAGATTCAACCCTATCATGGATATAAGTATGAGAAGAAGAACCCCAGATTTGTGAGCAGTATTCAAAGAAGGGATGGATAAGACCTTTATAGATTTTACGTAACTGTAAAGAGGAAAAGAAATGATGAAAACGATAACGAACCCCAATTTTATGCATGCTTAACTTACAAATCTGGATTATGTGATTCCTCCAGGACTAGTTAGAGGCTATATGGATTCCTAATATATTGAAAAAAAATAACATGGCAAATTCCCTTAATTTTGATGGCAATAGGACTATCAGGAGGAGAAGAAGATAAAGAAATAGCTGAAGCTGTTTCTTGGAGGCATTACATTTAACTAGGTTTTGGGTGCCCCACTTAGATGCCCTCTGCAATTTGGAGTTGAGAGTAGAAGAAAGAGTGATACGAGACTGATTACGAGTAGCAGATGAAGGCTGTGAAGAAAAGGCAGAGGAGAAGTGAAGGGTAGAGTCGTAGGCAAGAGCGTGAAGAGAAGAGGAAGATGGGAATTGTAGAATATCATTAATGAAGAGAAGGAAAAGAGTAGGTGAAAGAACAGAGCCCTGTGGAATACCACTAGTAAGGGGAAAGGGAGAAAAATTGCACCGTAAACAATTACAGACACAAAGTGGTCAGAAAGAAAATTGGAAATCAGAGAACAAATAAAAGAGGTAAAGCCATAGGAATGTAGTTAGGCCAACAGAGTCTTTCTGCCAGACTCTGTCAAAAGCCTTAGAGATATCAAGTGCCACGACACATGATTCTCCATAGTTCCTCAGAGAAGATGACCATACATGAGTAAGATAGGCCAAGAGTTCACAAGTGGATCTTGTCTTGTGAAAGTGATACTTGTGATCGAAGATAAGTGAGTTAGACTGAAGGAGTTTCAAGAAGTGAGCATTGAGCAAAGTATCAAAAACTTTAGCGCTAGAAGATGTTAGGGCAATAAGTCGATAATTTGAAGGAAGAGAATGGTCACCATGTTTAGGAACAGGTTGCACTAGAGCATGCCTCCAAGAAAAAGGATAGATATAGGCTGACAGAATAAGGTGAAAAAGACGGCAAAGCACGGTAGCCAGTTCATCTGCAAACTCCTTAAGGAACCTTTCAGGGATACCATCGAGTCCAGATGCCTTGTTCATATTTAGCGAGCGCAGAATCTTATGAACTTTGCGGGAAGAAAGGATTAGTATGTATAAATTCAATAACCAAGAAAGCATGTCAGCTCACTCGGTACCTGTCCGAAACCCGAATCAACGGAAATGTTATGTGTCGTATTGGACATCCTGTAGCAAAACACAAAAGCAAAGTCAACGCTAGTCTGCTAGGGGTCAGTGAAAAAAAGCGACCCCACATGAACATTAAAAGTAGCAATTCATAATTGTAAATACTGCATGCTAAACATTAAGACCAAGGGGGTAGGCAGGAGAGAGAGAGAGAGAGAGATATTATTTTATTTTATTAATTTATTGCGCCAAGGCGTCAGACATTACATGAGTTCATACAAATAATGCTTCAAATGGATATAAAACCAAGAATTGAACATGGTTTACAGGGAGGTGTACATATTGATAAAACATTGCTGCATACTAACACACAACTCACAGAATGGCAGCACAGAGTACATTATATGCAAAAGTAAAGCTCAGAGAAACGCAGAATGCACAAACAGAATTATATAGCAACATACAGAAAATATATGTATATTTCAATATAATTAATGGCCACCAAAGTGAGGAAAACGAGCAAGAATAACATCAAGGTTGTCATCATTAAGTAAAAATGAGCAGATCTGTATTAAGTTCTGACCTCGTGGTAAAACATCTCTCACTGCGGGGCACTGAAGACAATAGTGGTCAAGAGTGTTAGCATTAGTTCGGTCGCATAATGTACAGGAGGTGTACTGTGGCATATCTAGAGTCTGGGAGACCTGCCATAAAGGCCGATACCCCATTCTGAGCCGAGCACTAACTACATTGTTTTTCCGCACCATTAACCCGCGTCTGCGATACTTGTAGCGACTGTGAAGGAAGTGAGAGAGAGAGAGAGAGAGAGAGAGAGAGAGAGAGAGAGAGAGAGAGAGAGAGAGAGAGAAGAGAGAGAGAGAGAGAGAGAGAGAGAGAGAGAGATTATTTTATTTTATTAATTTATTGCTCCAAGGCGTCAGACATTACATGAGTTCATACAAATAATGCTTCAAATGGATACAAAACCAAGAATTGAACATGGTTTACAGGGAGGTGTACATATTGATAAAACATTGCTGCATACTAACACACAACTCACAGTATGGCAGCACAGAGTACATTATATGCAAAAGTAAAGCTCAGAGAAACGCAGAATGCACAAACAGAATTATACAGCAACATACAGAAAATATATGTATAATTCAATATAATTAATGGCCACCAAAGTGAGGATAACGAGCAAGAATAACATCAAGGTTGTCATCATTAAGTAAAAATGAGCAGATCTGTATTAAGTTCTGACCTCGTGGTAAAACATCTCTCACTGTGGGGCACTGAAGACAATAGTGGTCAAGAGTGTTAGCATTAGGACGGTCGCATAATATACAGGAGGTGTACTGTGGCATATCTAGAGTCTGGGAGACCTGCCATAAAGGCCGATACCCCATTCTGAGCCGAGCACTAACTACATTGTTTTTCCGCACCATTAACCCGCGTCTGCGATACTTGTAGCGACTGTGAAGAAAGTGATCATGGTGCTGTATGGACACACTGTTGGCCCTCTCCGTGTCCCTGTGCTGGACCGTCATGGCAAACCCAGCTGAGTAGATGATGTTACGTAGGCATCGGAGGGAGGGCTCAGCGTCCACAGCATGCCCATCCAGCATACAGGCCGCCTTGGCAAGACGATCTGCTGTGTCGTTGCCAGTCAGCCCAATGTGGGATGGAGTCCATACAAATGAAACAACAAGAGAAGCATCCCGAGCGGCTGCGAGGTGACATAGTATATCTCCCACAGCACGGCCACAGATAGGTCTTGGCGAGGATAGGGCTTGTAGGGCAGATTGGGAGTCACAAATTATTACCCCATTCACTCGTCGTCGAACAAGGAGAGTCACGGCATCCAAGATGGCATTCAGTTCACAGTAGGTGGAGCTCGACGAGGTGGGTAGTCTACGGCCAATCCATGAATCAACCGGCACAGGCGGCTCCATGGTGGGGGAAAACACAGCACATGCCGCCCTCCCATCTGCTTGCACAGAACCATCAACATAGACATGGTGTGCTGCAGGGACAGACGTGGATACATCAGCGATAGTCTCCAGAGCTAACTGTCTCTGCAAGGGGGGATAGACATCCTTCGAGGTCGGTGTATATGTGACAGCGGGGAGGGGGACACGCCAGGGTGGTAAATCAGGGACAGCCGCCTGCACTGGCAGGTCGATGTCAAGGCCACGGAGAATGTCACTCACCACCTTGATAAGGTTATGACCTCCTGCTCGAAGTGGGAGCCTGGGTGCGTCTGGATCCAGGGACGTCCTCATGACAGCAGAGAAGTAAGGAGCAAGAAAGGGGTAGTGAAGACACTTAACAGTAAAATAGGACACATTGGCATAAATCCTCTCCACAAGAGGGGGCAAGTTGAGAGAGAGAGAGAGAGAGAGAGAGAGAGAGAGAGAGAGAGAGAGAGAGAGAGAGAGAGAGAGAGAGAGAGAGAGAGAGAGAGAGAGAGAGATAATTATATAAAGAAGGAGATTATTATCTTCATTCTGACAATAAGACAGCCTTGTCTCTTATAAATACAGCATTATGCAAGTTTCTCATAAAGCTGAGATAAGATTCATTTAAGAGAAATATTACTTTATCTCTTTTCCCAAGCGCTGCAAGAATCACTCTCTCTCTCTCTCTCACTCTCTCTCCTCTCTCTCTCTCCTCTCTCTCTCTCTCTCTCTCTCTCTCTCTCTCTCTCTCTCTCTCTCTCTCTCTCTCTCTCTCTCTCTCTCTCTCTCTCTCTCTCTCTCATAAATTATTAATGTGATTCTGATAACTTTTCCCTTTCCAATATGGCAGTTCAAAGCCTGAGCTCGCATAGATTCTCTTCAGTTAATATCTCCGCACATCAAATAGTGTATATATAGCATCTTCACTAGATAAATCTTTTATATTGGTTAATCTACCTTTACCCCATCACTCATATTAAATAACATATTCTATAATGAAATTGAGTTAAATTATTAAGTATGCTGCAAGCTCATTATGAGAATCAAAATATTCTCATAATGAACTATAAAAAAATGCTTTATAAAAGATAAAATGCTGAACGACTATTATTCTGAGGGATTTTTTAAAACTTATTAAGAAGCGAATAAAGAGAGAGAGAGAGAGAGAGAGAGAGAGAGAGAGAGAGAGAGAGAGAGAGAGAGAGAGAGAGAGAGAGAGAGAGAGAGAGAGAGAGAGAGAGAGAGAGAACTAACTTATCCATAGATCGATAGATAGATATATAGGCAGAGAGAGATGAAGAAACATATACAAAGAAATACATACTCTGACTCAACTGATCTTATTTATAGAGAGAGCTTAGTATTTATTCTGCTCTATATTAAGAGAGAGACGGAAAAAAGGACAATCCTGTACTACAAGAAGAAAGCTAATGCAATGTTTACATGGGTACAGAGTTTATAAAGAAGCATCTAAGGTCACTTCTAATTAATAACTACTTATTATTTCTTTAATACGTAAAATTCTTTTGCTTCTCAAAGGACTGTTATTTTCACCTCACCAAAAGAAATTTAAAGAAATAGTATTGCAAACTTTGGAAAATTACAACAAATGTTGTTTCTTTCTAACGAAATCTTATACTATTAGGGCGTGTTGTCGATGGAAGCATAAGGAGAATACTTTACAATGGGAAGAAAAAGATCTTCCTCTTAGAGGACTTTCCACCAATGAGTTTTGTAGAATTATAAAGTTTTGAAATATCAAAATTGGTCTTTTTGCCTGTAACTACTTCTCATTACTGGAGACTGCGGTATTGAAGTAGTTTGAGCACTTTGCCTCGACATATGAAAGTTCTGTGACCGAGTCCCCCACGGGATGCTTAGATTGGCATGCAACCTAAATTTAATTCCTCACCTGGAAACTGTATCTGTCTACGTTTTTTCAAATGGGGGGTTATTAGTAACACATAAAGTGACAAATGAACTGGATCTCCTTATTCATTACAAACGTACAAACAAACAAACCAACAAAATACCTGCATTTCCATTTGGCGATACCAATTCTTTTACAGAACTAATAGTACAATTATAAGTATACATGTAATTTAATTAATAAGAGGGTAATACATACAGAAAGAATATATTATAATTACAATAATCATGCCGTAATAAAAATGAGAACAATAATGTTAACAGTAAAGTATGAGCAATAACCCTCGATACTGGATAGTAATTATCGGCATCATCACCATATTTGCATTCCTTACAATGAGGATAATGAGTTCTTAACTAAGAAATCAAAGAAGGTGATATCAGTTTACATATAGAATGGTTAGTGTTAGGGAATATTGTATAAAAACATTAAGTTTGATTAACGTGTGAGCAGTACCTATTTGTCCAATAGATAACTATAGTTTGCCTTTGAAAGTTGTAAAGGAGGATGAATTTTTAAGACGTTTTGGAATATTGATCCAGAGTGTTGGCCCTTTAGTAGTGATCATCTTTGAACCTGCATCTGTGCTTGTTCTCTGAATAAAGAGTTCACAACTCTGTCATGTGTTGGTTCCCCTTTTATCCCTGACAGTTTTGAATTTATGTGGGCAGCTAGGATTATGATGGTTCAAAATTTTGTATACAAAAGCGTAAATAACATAGGCGACCTTGTTTTCTGTCCACATCCATCCAAGTTTTTTGAGAGCTGGTGTGAAGTGGTCATATTTTCTTATTCCTCCCAGGGTAACTCGAGATGCAAAATTGATAAGCTTCTGCATTCTATTTATCTGAGTCTCATTAGTATTTCCCCATACAGTTGTGCCATATTCAGTGTGTCTTAGGTTTAGAGATTCAACAACTGTTATTTGAGTGGTAGTCTCAAAATTCTATTTTGTACATAAGTACATTAGGGTTCCTGAAACCTTTTTGCATACCTTATCTATATGGGAATCAAACGACATATAGTTATCAAAGTGATTCCTAGATTTTTGACAGCTTTGCTAGGTGTAATGATATTCCTGCAAAAAATAATTGTTGTGTTTTCTGGAATTTGTGCTATATGATACCTAGAACTAATATACATGCATTGTGTTTTACGTTCCTTAATTAACTGCCCAATTTCTTGAAAACAGATTTTTATTTATGACAGTGTTTTCTGCTCTTAAGATTAGCTCTGGGAGATTATTAATATCACCATTAAGGAGTAGCTGAGGGTCATCTGCATATTGTACAACTAAACACTTAGAAATGAAACCAGACAGATTATTTACGTAAATGGAGAAGAGAATAGGACCAAGGACTGATCCCTGTGGAACACCAAATGATGCACATTTGGGATTAGAGATAATGTTGTTTAGATGGATAGACTGTCTGCAATTAGATAGATACTCTCTCATCCAGGTCTGGTGAGTATTTAGGTTGGTACATTTATTAATAAGGATATAATGGTTAACACTGTCGAAGGTTTTTAATAAGTAATAATACAAGCATAGATATTTTTTTTCTTAGCTATGTTATTGTAAATTGCATTAGTAACTTTAAGCAGTGCAGTTTCCATCGAGATACTCTGTCTGAGACCAAGTTGGTTTATAGCTAATAGTCTGTTAGTCTTTAGATATAACATTAGTTGGCATGCAACAATTTTTTTCTAATATTTTAGAGAAATTGGGTATCAGGGAAATGGGATGGTAGTTTGCCACATCCTCTCTTTCCCCCTTTTTACGCAGAGGTATTACATGTGATTTTTACCCAAAGTCAGGAAACTTTTTAGTAACATTGGAAATGTTTATAATAGTTAGACTATAAGATACAATCATAGGTAAAGCATCTTTGATGATTGAAATGGTATATCATCTGGGATCATAAAAGCCAGAAATTCTTAGGGTCTTTATGGTAAGAATTAGGGTAGCACAATCGACATAATTGATCTTGAAGTAATCTTTTACGCTTACATTGGAAGAATTGTCATTTAAGTAATTACTCATGTTCACTGAGTTGATGTCTTCTTGTGTTTTCTTGTATGTATTTTTCCCTACGTTAGCAAATTAGTTATTAAAGTTTTCTGCTTTGTCTTTCATATCCATAATATTTTCATAGCTTTCTGTGGTAGTCTTTCCACTTGGTATCATGCTTATCACTTTCCATGCTACCGCTTATCAAGTCTAGAGTCATTAAATTAATTTTTACTTATATCAATGAGGGATCTGACACTTATTTTTTCTACGTTATAACGTTCATGGAGGGTCATGTCATATCTATTTATTTTTATCTCTATTTGCATATGATTTCTGATTTGCATTGCCTCTCTGATGTCAGTTAGCCAGGGCCTGTGGGGTGGTTTAATTTTTTGTTACAATGGGTTCACAACTATCTATGAATTCCTGGAAGAAATTTATAAAAAATTTGTTTGCAAATCAACGTTATCGGTGTTTATTATTCCATTAAGTACATATCTGTTGTTGATTAATGCTTCAAAAAAGATATCAATAGAGTAACTTCTTGGTACCGGAAGTTCTTGAAGAAAGGTTTCATTTTAGGCTTGCTTATGTTTAGCATAGCAATGTTGAGCTCGTGATCTGCAATTAGGCAGGGAACTGCATCTCAATAGGGTATGCTTTCCACTTTATTTGTTATTATTAGATCTATCAGAGTTCTAGAATTAGGGGCTATGCGGGTCGGTTTTGTTATCTATTGTGATCAAGTCACCATTAAAGTCACCAAATATGTACACGTGTTTATTGTGCACGCAAATATTTTTGAATGTTTCTAGCAGATGACTGAATGAACTAGAAGGTGCATTTGGGTGACGGTAAACACACCCTAGAATGAAAAATGAAAGATTCTGATACTGCACAGTGATCCATTTATCTTTGAGCTCTTCAGGTTTTTATGGACATGTGGTTACTTCTGATGCATAAATACAGACCCAACTCCCTCAGCCATGGTCATTTCGAAATATTTCAAACTCTGAGATATTCACATATTTATTTTCTGTTGTAGGAGGAAGCCAAATTTCACTTACACTGAGGATATCTATGTCATGGTCTTTTGTTAACATTATTATTTCCTCAAAATTAGCAAGAATAGACTGAGCATTCACATGCAATAATGTTACATGCTTACCATGCTTCATCAGGGAGGTATCCGTAGTCGTAGTTGTAGATTGCTTCTAGGGTTTGTCCATGGTTTATTTTGACTGTGTGATACTGCTGGGAATTCATCAGCGTAGTATGTTCTGGGGGTAGTCCATGGATCCTGGTGCCTGTACCTGCCATAGGATGAGTAACGCTGACTTAAGTATGTGCTATGGTATGATCTGGCCTTTCCAAAGTTTGCATAGCTGTGTGAGAGTCTAGGGTCGTAAGAGCCATCTCTCCAGGAGAAGTCTCTCTTGCGGGGACAGCAATAAGAGGAGTTTGTATTGTTTCTCTTTCAGTAGTCTCGCTGAAAGCGGATCTTGTCATAAGCTTATAGCTTCTTTTTTTTTTAGTATGGCTGTAGTTTGGAATGTATTGTAGATAAGATACGTTGTGTCCACTGTTTGCCCCCACGAAATGGCTAAACAATTGTGCCTATAGACCATTTATTCTGCTGGTAAGACACGTATTTAATTCCTTTCAGTATAGTTATTGCAAAGGAGATGCAATTTGGTTTGCAAGAAAGTTCCATAATCAAGACTTCTTCAGAGGGAATTCCTTGAATTGTCAAAATATTATGTATCTCTCTTTCAGAGGGGTTGCCAGGAATGTAAATATATATTTGAGCTGTAACGCTTGCACTGGCATTGCTGGGTAACTGTGGCAGTTTTAGAGAGGATTTCAATGGACTGCTTAGATTTTGTATTTTCTGTTTTCTTCGCTGTTTTGCAACCTACTGCTTGGTTGGTTATTTTTGCTGGATGGTGTAATTTAGTTGCCCTGGTTAGTGACAATTGTTTTGTTGTTAGGAGCAGTGGAGAAGAGCTCTATATCTTTTTCGTGTTTCACAACTCTTTACTGGATTGGTTGCTTGTGCTGGAAAGTGTAATCAGGTTGTTCTGTTTAGTGGCTGTTGTTGTGTTGTTAGTAGAGGGGTTGGACGCTATTGTTTCCTCACTGTTTTGCAACCAGTTACTGAACTGATTATTTATACTAGATGGTGTATTCATGCTGACTTGTTGACTATCACTTTTATCTGTTTCTATCTCTTCTTCAATAGCATTGTCACATTCGAATTTCAAGGCACTGAAAGAATTATGAGTAGAATTACAAAACTTAGTTTGCGAAACCTGAGGGTTGTTGATAGAAGGAACATCATCGTTATTAGGTGACAGCACTGATTTGAGAGGTGGAAATGTTTTTATTAGCAATTTCAACCTAGCACTATATCTAGTTTAAGAAGGACAATATCTAACTATATGTCTTTCATCTCTTCAGTATCATCCTCCAAAATGTTCACCTTATCTGCAAGACTTTCTATCATTCGATGTAGGTGTGCTAGGTCGATTGCTTTATCAAACTTTACAGATTGCACAACCAAAGTTTTATATTGAAAGAGTTTGTCAAGTTCTCCATTTGATGAGGTATGTAGAACACTTGAGCTAGGAGTGATTATAATTTCAATGATTTCGTTTTTTACATGTCTTTTAGTGATACGCATACTACTGTGCTGTGGAAAGAGTCCCCCTACCTTTGAGAGGAATAGTTGACTTGCTTTGTACAGAGTGTCTTTTCTAATTTGTTCCAATTCTCTTTTGATGTCATGACGGGAATATTCGAAAATTGTATCCAGAGATGAAGTAAACACTTCAGGAAAAATATTGGTATTTCCACTCGAAAGGTCACAAAGGGTAACTTTTTCCGATGAGGACATTCCGATGTGAATGGGAGGGGAACTGCAGTATGAGGGGAATAACAGGTTCACCAAGAAGGTTCTTTTTAGGTCAGTTGCAAGAGGATGTGGTTGAAATTGGTAACACTCGGAGAGACACTCTAAATGATGTCTGAGATGCTATAAGATTATAAATTATTTTCTTTGTATCTTTCTAAACACTTAAGTTGTTAAAATCACTCTGACTTAAATTTGAAGGTTTATATTTGAGTATGCATTCGTTAATATTGTAGCTGTGAATTCAAACGCTGTTACTTGATAAACGCTATAAGATCGAGAACTCAACGCGTACACGTTCTCCCACAACAAAACTAAGTATTACCTCCACAAGTGTAAGTTACTTTCTCTCTAGAACTGTATGCTTTCTCCAATGACAAGATATTACAGTGGGTGTACTCATTATGCAGGCTGACTAAGCAGGGATAAAAAACCTCGAATGAAACGATTTTCGTTTTCCCCCGTAGAAACGAGGTGAGTTTGAGCTCGAATCACTTTGGTATGACTAACCAGATTTTAGTAACCTATCGAGCTACGTTAATTCCAGACAATGAGGATATTTTCAGTCCATGTATACATCCCTATTCTCCTCCCTGAGCTTACAGTCTAGCTGCATCCACAAATTACCTGCCATATCTCAAGAAAAAATTAAAAAATATATTAAACTGTGAGCAACTTTCAAGATTGGCTTGATATATAGTAAAACGTCTTGAGCTAGAGGCTAGATTACAAGAGTAAAAGAGAAGATAGAGACTTATAAGACTCCTTCAACTGTCTCTGGACGATGCTGTTAAATGAAAATGAGACTAGTATAGAAGCTACTTAATGACCTTCTATTGGATAGCCATACCATGAAGAAGTAATTTTCCCTTAAATATAAGAAAAAAAATAGATGCTTCTTTTAATAGTTATTTACACACGTCTCAAAAAAGCAGTTTGCTTAAAATAATGCAATTCTTGGATAAATGTTACTTTTTAAGTATATCGTATTGTATAACGCATAAAGCAGTTAGTACTTTGAATAAAAATCACAGTAGGCTTGGTAGGGGAACCTTATGAGACAATCTTACGTAATATGCATAAACATTTATATTCATGGTGATCAGAGTAAAAAAAAAATTGTGGGAAAAGCATTAATATTTTCTACATAATATAATATACATATCTTACTGTCAAACAAACAATTAGTAAACTGCCACCAAAGACAAAAAGGATAAGAAAGACAACACTGAACTTCTTTGTGGTACAAATGGAGACTATTTTCTTGTATTGTAGGGATGTTTTTCTGATGGAATTCAATGCTTGCCCGCAGTTTCTGTGTTCCCATTGGGCGTCCAAATTAAAATAGGGGCTTTAGATAAAAACATTCTCTGGATTCAGGTTCTCGTCTTCTTTATATTAACTTTCATATACATATGCAAAACGAATGACTTCATTATTGCGGTGTCTTCCATCCCTGAGTAGGGTATATTCTGCTTTCAGCTTTTTTTTTTATATGAGAGCAGAGGGCTGACATATTAGTTCATTTTGCATGGCAAAACCTATGTAAACTTGCAGGTACATCTTAGGGGGATATATCAAAAGTGGAATGTATTTTAGGAAAAATTTTATATATGGAAGGTCTCTAAAGGTGTAATTTATATGGTTGGAAGTTAATTGAATCATAGAAGAAAATTATGTATATAATTATATATATATATATATATATTTATATATATATATATATATATATATATATATATATATATATATATATATATATATATATATATAGATATATATATATATATATATATATATATATATATATATATATATATATATATATATATATATATATATATATATATATATATATATATATATATATATATATATATATATATATATATATATATATATATATATAGATATATATATATATATATATATATATATATATATATATATATATATATATATATATATATATATATATATATATATATATATATATATATATATATATATATATATATATATATATATATATATATATATATATATATATATATATATATATATATATATATATATATATATATTTATATATATATATATATATATATATATATATATATATATATATATATATATATATATATATATATATATATATATATATATATATATACATATATATATATATATATATACATATATATATAAATATATATATATATATATATATATATATATATATATATATATATATATATATATATATATATATATATATATATATATATATATATATATATATATATATATATATATATATATATATATATATATATATATATATATATATATATACATATACATATACATATACATATACATATACATATATATATATATATATATATATATATATATATATATATATATATATATATATATATATATATATATATATATATATATATATATATATATATATATATATATATATTATATATATATATATATATATATATATATATATATATATATATATATATATATATATATATATATATATATATATATATATATATATATATATATATATATATATATATATATATATATATATATATATATATATATATATAATATATATATATACATATATATATATATATATATATATATATATATATATATATATATATATATATATATATATATATATATATATATATATATATATATATATATACTTTATGAGAATAGTAGACTTATAAAGAAGTATATGAGTGCAGTATTCACCACAATGAGAAAAAAAGTGAAAAAATAATAAAGCAATAATACTTTTACGATCTTCAAGAAATAATGATCTTGAATAAAGTTCATACATAAGAAATGAGGTTTATTAAAATAAAGAGATAGGAATAATAATTAATTGAATAAACCCAATAAAATAGACGCACTCTTAGCGTAAAAAGTGATAGATGTGGCATGGAAAAGAAGGTGGAACACAATTTAGAACTTTGACATACAAAAAAAAAAAAAAAACTTTATTTCCATTTCAATACAATGGGTATTCGTCAGCCAGGGCAAGCCCCAGCCCCCCACTGTGGTGTCCAACCACAGCAGTTCCTGCCAGTAAACAGCTTAAACTCTCGGTCTTGGACGGGAATCGATCTTTCGACCTCGTGCATGCGAAGCCAGCGCGTTACCACTGTACTAGCCAGCAAAGAGGAGAACTTCAGAAATATGTACATTGAATGTAATGGAGATGAGATTTTAAGAGCTCATTCAAAGGTTACTTAAAGTGGGTCTTACAATTGCACGTTATGGCTGTTTGGTGAGCCATTGAGTCAATTATTTCGTGAAAATCAGTCATAAGTAAAACAAAAGTTAAAATTCAATTCAACACCGTAAAAATAAATGTCATCCTTGATCCCCTAGGAGAAGAAATATGAGAGTGTCTGTATCATACATATATAGTCTGTCAGTCTGGATGTAGTCTCTCTCTCTCTCTCTCTCTCTCTCTCTCTCTCTCTCTCTCTCTCTCTCTCTCTCTCTCTCTCTCTCTATCTATCTATCTATCTATCTATCTATCTATCTATCTCTAGCCAGTTACTTAAAGTTGATCAATGAGCTCTAATTTGATTAAAACAATAATCCTCATCTCCTACCATATTTTACGAGTTGTTATGCAATAATTCTAAAACTTAAGGTTAAAACGGCGTATTCTTTGTGTGCATATATGTGTGAGTGTATGTGTGTGACAGAGAGAAAAAGTATTTAGAAATACGCAAAGAAAGTGAGAGAATGTACAAAGTAGAGACTAGAGAATTAGAGAACACTATTCTGGAACACATCTGTTGCAGTTCCCATCTCTTTACTTAGAAAATGAATCAAGACATTTTTAAAGTTTGTACATGAATCAGTTGTCCATGTTTAAAGTTTGCAACAAAATCAAAGGATTCAGAAAACAATCTTCATATGAAAGAATTAATGGGATTTTATTTGAAGAGTTTTTAGTATTTATATTACAATTATTTTCTGTTACGAAAATGTTCTCCACATGTACATCGTTCCGTTTATAACACTTCTACTCTTTTCCAAGGGTGGAAAAGAGAAACTGCTTCTCGGTGTGCCAAGGCAAAGATACCTTTTTACACTGGGACTCAGATAAATCTCTATTGCGAACCGAATTTAAAGAAAGAATATTTAAAAATACAAAATGATGTTACATAGGTGCTGATGTCTCCTACAAAAATTATTGAAATTCTTCTTCTTCTTCTTCTTCTTCTTCTTCTTCTTCTTCTCTTCTTCTTCTTCTTCTTCTTCTTCTTCTTCTTCTTCTTCTTCTTCTTCTTCTTCTTCTTCTTCTTCTTCTTCTTCTTCGTCTTCTGCTTCTTCTTCTTCTTCTTCTTCTTCTCTTCTTCTTCTTCTTCTTCTTCTTCTTCTTCGTCTTCTTCTTCTCTTCTTCTTCTTCTTCTTCTTCTTACTTCTTCTTCTTTCTTCTTCTTCTCCTCCGCCTCCTCCTCCTCCTCCTCCTCCTCCTCCTCCTCCGCCTCCTCTCTCTTCTTCTTCTTCTTCTTCTTCTTCTACTTCTTCTCTTCTTCTTCTTCTTCTTCTTCTTCTTCTTCTTCTTCTTCTTCTTCTTCTTCTTCTTCTTCATCTTCTTCTTCTCTCCTCCTCCTCCTCCTCCTCCTCCTCCTCCTCTCCTCCTCCTCCTCCCTCCTCCTCCTCCTGCTTCTCCTTCTCTTCG
The DNA here is from genome assembly GCA_037179515.1 of Halocaridina rubra. NCBI lineage: Eukaryota > Metazoa > Arthropoda > Malacostraca > Decapoda > Atyidae > Halocaridina > Halocaridina rubra. The sequence goes on along the minus strand of JAXCGZ010015336.1, from coordinate 1,937 downwards.
TCTTCTTCTTCTTCTTCTTCTTCTTCTTCTTCTTCTTCTTCTTCTTCTTCTTCTTCTTCTTCTTCTTCTCTTCTTCTCCTCTCTCCTCCTCCTCCTCCTCCTCCTCCTTCTTCTTCTTCTTCTTCTTCTTCTTCTTCTTCTTCTTCTTCTTCTTCTTCTTCTTCTTCTTCCTAATCCTTCTTCTTCTTCTTCTTCTTCTTCTTCTTCTTCTTCTTCTTCTTCTTCTTCTTCTCCTCCTCCTCCTCCTCCTCCTCCTCCCTCCTCCTCCTCCTCCTCCTCCTCCTCCTTCTTCTTCTTCTTCTTCTTCTTCTTCTTCCTAATCCTTCTTCTTCTTCTTCTTCTTCGTCTTTCTTCTTCTTCTTCTTCTTCTTCTTCTTCTTCTTCTTCCTCTCCTAATCCTTCTTCTTCTTCTTCTTCTTCTTCTTCTTCTTCTTCTTCTTCTTCGTCTTCTTCTTCTTCTTCTTCTTCCTTCTTCTTCTGTCAGTACTTTCAATTATATTTCTGAGTCTGTTAAACAATTATTTTAAGATATAAGCCTGTTTTTATATTCGGTGATTTTAATAATGATTTACTTAAGCATGATAATAAAATGAGTAAACTTATAACTATCCTTGAAATGTATCAGTTAATAAATAAACCGACGAGAATAACGGCTAACTCAATTTCTCTTATTGATCTCATGATAACAAATAATAAGAGAATGGTTAGCCATTTTGACGTCATACCAAGTCCAATAGCAGACCATGAAGCAATTACATTATGTTTGGATGTTACTAAGTCCTAAAGGAGTACCTGTCTTGAAAACCCTTAGATGTCTAAAATATTATTCTCAGGAATTTTTTGTAGTTTATTAATGAATGAGGTATTGACTTTGAATGGTATTTTGAATACTGATGATTTAAATATACACGTTAATATATTAACAGGAGTTATGGCTAAGTGTTCAGATAATTGTGCACCACTGGTAACACGTGAAATAACCGCCCTCCTGCACCATGGATATCGCAAGATACGAAACGGGTTTTAAAAATTAGAGATACTTTGCAAAGAGATCTTAAATTAGATGTATTTAATGAAAGATTGTGAAATAGTTATAAAGAGATGAAAACTGACGTAAAATTCCAAATACGACACCTCTAAGAGAGCTTACTATAGGGAAGAATTTCAAAACAAGAAAGATGATATATCTGCATCTTGGAAACTAGTTAAGGATATGCTTATAAATGGTACCGATAATAAATTGCATCAAGCGGAAGATAAATCAGAATTATTAATCAAAGTTGAAGAATTTAAATTTTTTTTTCTGATGTAGGATGAAAAACATACGAGAAAACCCAAGAAGAATTATCCAAAAAATGACATTATTGCCTTGAATAATAGACCAACTGCAAATCAAGGTCAAATAGCTCATTTTAGGCCATTCCCCTGTCGACTGTGATACTGTGATCTTAACTATAAAGCATTTGAATGACTCCAAGGCTTGGGGGTCGGACGGTATTTCCTTGCGTTTTATTAGAGATTCTTTATTTTGTAATTGCTTTTTATCTTACAATTATTATCAATGCTTCTATTATGACTTTTTCGAACCCAGACTTATGGAAAAACCCTCACGTTGTCCCCGCATTCAAGAGTGGTGATAGTGATGATATTCCAAATTACAGACCTATCTCTCTTCTACCAATCTTATCAAAAGTATTAGAGAAAATTATCGCAAGTCAGTTGATAGATTTCTTGGAGAAAAATAAACTAACTTCTAACTGTCAGTACGGGTTCAGACCTAGACTATCTACTGAAACAGCCCTCTTGAAAGTTACTGACAGATTATTCAATAATATTGACAATAAAAAAGTATCTTTGCTCTTACTACTGGATTTATCTAAGGCCTTCAACAGTGTTAATCATAGTATTTTGTTAGATAAATATCAGGGGCTTAACAT
>JAXCGZ010015335.1:92500-100055 GCA_037179515.1 Halocaridina rubra | reverse complement strand
GGCTTTTCTTCCCTCGAATATTTACCTAGTTGGTGTATGTTTACAATATCCTCAGGACCACATACTACTCCAAGCTTTCTTATCAGGTCTACAACGCTAGCTTTATTTTCTTCAAGTCTCCCCTGCCATGTTGGCTCCTGGGATTCACTTATGCCTGAGATTACCACTGTCTTCTCCTTATCAAGTGCCTGTCTGATGAGTGGGTTTGCCCTTTCCATCACAACGTCTTTCATTTTTTCGATTACTGTCTCTTTATAGTTAACTGTTTGTATGTTTTCCAGTGCCACCACCTTTACAGCCTCTTTTACTGCCACATTCCCCTTTAGTGCATCAGCAAAGGACGTTTTCATGGCATCATTTTCCATATTCAGCTCCTGGAACTCTTTTCTGAACTGTTCAATGTTTTCCTTAATCTGAACATTCCAAGCAGCAATCTCGTCTCTCTCAGAAGAGAGCAGTGAACTAACATCTAATTCCTTTAGGTTGTCATTCAGCTGTTTGTTTTTATCTTCTTGTTTAGAAATTCTAGATTCTAGTTGACTCTTTTCCCCTTCCAGCTTCTTTATTCTTTTTTCTAGTTCCTTTCTCTCCTGCCCTTGTGCTTTATTTGCCTCCTCCAAAGATCTTATTTGTTCTATGAGTGTTTCATTCTCTTTCATTTCTCCATCCATATTCCGAATTTTATCATCAAGGCTTATAACCATTTCCTCTAACTTCTTGATTCTCTGTTTAAGTCCCCTGATGACTACCCCTTCTCCCGACATTTTTATGTTCTCCCTCTCACAGAATATAGAAAGAAGACGAGAAAGAGGAAAAAAAAGAAAAGAGAAAAACTTCTAATTTAGCTTCACACAGAATTTTTATATCTCCATATAAGTGCTATTTAGTGACTCAGTTTGTCTCCTTTCTGGTAACACACATCTTAACTTAAAAACTTGACCATGGTAATTTAAGTATAAAAAGAAAAAGAAAAACAAAAGTCAAACCTGAAGGAATATTCGAATTTGTGTTTGAGGTGGCACCCACCTGTTTCTGTTATATATTCTTCCTAACTGATAAACTGACTTCCTAACCAAGATATGTTATCACGGGATTAGACTTTACATTTAACTCAATATATATACAAAATAACAAAATAGTAAAAGAGAAAGCTAAAAGAAAAGCAAAAAAAAATGAAGAAAATAAGACTGCTGTACTACTTGGCAACTTAACTCAGTACTGTTGACGGGTGGGTATTTGGTATTTTTTTTTCCTTTTATTATTCAATTATTTCGTGTATCAAACTAACTAACTAGTTAATATAAATGGGAAGGATACTGATTTTAACAATATATAGAACCACAGGATCAGGTAAACGGCTTAAGAGCTTTCCCCAGTTTACACAAAAAATTAGGTAATGTGATGTGATGGCTCCACCTCTGGCAACTCTTCTAGATTTCCCTCAAGGCAGAACTGGACGGCAGCTTCTCTCTCTCCTCACGAAAAAGTTCTCAATTTTTTTTCCTTTAATATGAACAGTCTCGTCTTAGAACAGATACAAGTTTTTGTACTCACAATACTCTGCAGGATTTCAGATTTATGGAAATTATGGTAAAGTTTTCCACTAAGCACTTAGTCACTCGAAACAGTTAAAAATTTAAGAGGAGCAATTCCGTGTGTCACTGAACGCGCGGTGTGTGTGTGTGTGTGTGTGTGTGTGTGTGTGTGTGTGTTTGTGTGTGTGTGTGTGTGTGTGTGTGTGTGTGTGTGTGTGTGTGTGTGTGTGTGTGATTACCTAATTGATTACCTAATTGTGTTTACGGGAAAGAGCCCAAAGCTCGTATCTTCCCGTCTCCTGATCGCTTCCATTTTAGACTTAGTGATACTTATCATACCTGTTCTTAAAACTATGGATTGAGATAGCATTAACTACGTCCTCGCTTAGCCAATTCCAATTATCAACTACTCTTACACTGAAAAAGTATTTCCTTACATCCTGCAAAGAAGTTTTCTTACGAAGCTTCAAACTATGACCTCTAGTTCTAGAGCCAGCCATATCAAAATATCGATCCTGACAAAGAGTTGAAGGATTCCAAGTGAAGAGAGATATGTTTGTGATTACCTAATTGTGATTACCTAATTGTGTTTACGGGAAAGAGCCCAAAGCTCGTATCTTCCCGTCTCCTGATCGCTTCCATTTTAGACTTAGTGATACTTATCGTACCTGTCCTTAAAACTATGGATTGAGATAGCATTAACTACCTCCTCGCTTAGACAATTCCAATTATCAACTACTCTTACACTGAAAAAGTATTTCCTTACATCCTGCAAACAAGTTTTCTTACCAAGCTTCAAACTATGACCTCTAGTTCTAGAGCCAGCCATATCGAAATATCGATCCCTATCCACTCTATCATAACCATGAAGGAATTTAAAGACTGTCACCATATCCCCCCTTACTCTTCTAGCTTCGAGTGATGGCAAGTCTAATTCCCTCAGCCTCTCATCATAACTGAGATTGCGTATTTCTGGCACCAGTTTCGTGGCATGTCTTTGAACTTTTTCAAGCTTAGCTATGTGCTTTTTCAAGTGCGGATTCCAAAAGGGGGCTGCATATTCGAGTTTTGGCCTCACATAGGTTACATAAATATTTCTGAACATTTCCTTGTCCATGTGCCTGAAGGCTACCCTTACATTTGATAAGAATGCATATGCTGCCCTTACTACGCCATTTATATGTATTTCTGGAGACAAATCTGCCAGTATGTTTACTCCTAGATCTCTCTCATTTTCTGTCTCTTGAAGCTGTACTCCAGCCACCGAGTAGTCAAACTTGGGCCTTCTTGCACTTGTACCCATTCTCATTACCTTACATTTTGAGGTATTGAATTTCATTAGCCACTTTTCTGACCACTCATGCAGATTATTTAGATCCTCCTGAAGTTCTCTACCATTGTTCTCGTTTTTTACTTTCTTCACAATCTTTGCATCATCTGCAAACATATTCATGAATGAATTTACAGACTCTGGTAGGTCATTTACATATACAAGGAACAAAAGTGGCCCTAAAACTGAACCCTGTGGAACTCCACTACTAACTCTTCTCCATTCAGACACTGAGTGTCTTACTCTAACCCTCTGTTCCCTTCCTTCTAAGTAAGTTTTTATCCATTCCAAAACATTTCCACCTATTCTAGCCATTGAGTGCAGCTTCCTAATAAGTCTCCCATGTGAAACAGTGTCAAACGCTTTCTAGAAGTCTAGGAATATGCAATCTGCCCAGCCCTCTCTTTCCTGTAAGATTTGGCTTACCTCATCATAAAATGCTAATAAGTTTGTTACTGTTGATCTACCTTCTCTGAAGCCATGTTGCCTCACTGACAAAAAGTTGAAGGATTCCAAGTGAAGAGAGATATGTTTCCTTAGTAGTTTCTCCATAACTTTGCAAACTATGCTGGTCAAGGAAACTGGTCTATAGTTCAGAGCCGTATCCCTCCTTCCCTTTTTGAAGATAGGTATCACATTTGCTTGTTTCCAGCATCTTGGAATCTCCCCCGACTCCAGTGACTCCTTAAATATGATACTTAGTGCCACTGATATTGTGTTTGCGCATTTTTTAAGCACATGAGGGGATATGTCATCAGGACCTGTAGCTTTATGAACATCTAAATCCATCAGCGCTTTGCATACCTCTGTGGCTGTAAGGTTGATGTTCTCTAATACCGGCCCTTGAGCTTCTATCACTGCAATCTGAGGGGGTGGGGTATTTTCTACTGTAAATTCTGACTGAAACTCCTTGTTCAATTCTTTGCAGATCTCTTCGTCCGTCTCAGTGAAGCTTCCATCCGCTCTCTTTAGCCTTAAAACCTGTTCTTTTACCTTTAGTTTTCCTCTGATAAAGCTGTGGAAAAGCTTGGGATTTTCTTTAGCCTTCCTGGTGATGTCCCTCTCATAATCTCTCTCTGCCTCTCTCCTTTTACTTAGGTAGTCATTTCTTGCTCTTTTGTAGGTTTGCCAGGCATTTATGTTTTTTCTCCTCCTATACCTTTTCCAGCATTTGTCTCTCCACTCCTTAGCTCTTTTACACCCATTATCAAACCATTTCTCTCTGGCATGAATTACACCTACTTTGGTGACAGGTATGCAGCAATCTACTATCTTCCCATATTTCTCACAAAAGATGTCATACATTTCTTGTACAGATTTGTTGTAAAATAAGGTTCTCCAGTCAATAACTGCAAAAAGCTCATTCATTTTGATGTAATCTCCTTTCCGATAGTTCCTCCTCATGTCCTCAGTGCCTCTACTCTCAGGAAGAATATCTTCAATGATATACTCCATCAACAACACACAGTGGTCACTCTTTCCAATTGGTGGTTCATACTCAATATTTTCAATATCCAACACATTATCTGTGAACACTAGATCAAGTAGTGATGGCTCATCCCCACCCCTGGCTCTTGTTGGTTAAATTACATGTTGGTGTAGGAAATTCCCTTGTACGCAATCTAGGAATCTTGCCCCGAATGAGTCCTCACCACTGTGTGGGTCAAGATTTATCCAATCTATCTCTTTATGATTAAAGTCTCCCATAATCAAAATCCTACATTTTTTCTCCCGTGCCATGTTAACAACTGAGTTTATGACTTCAATAGTACCTATATGACTTTCCTCATAAATTTCAAGCCTATTTTGGTTCCTTGGTGGGTTGTATACAACAGTTATTATAATGCTCTCTGACCCAGTATTTATGCGAGCAACAAGAAATTCCCTGAACTCACTTTCTATAGCCAAGTTTATTTCTTCAACTTGAATCCTCTCACTTATGAGCAGTGCTATCCCTCCACCAGTCCTCTCACATCTTTCAACCCTTAGTATTCTGAAGCCCTTAGGAAAAACTGTGACACTGTTTATGTCCTCACTCAACTTAGTCTCTGTAATTGCTACTATATCTGCCTTACTGTTGTGAATCCTATCTTTTAATTCTACTGCCTTACCAGCTAGTCCATCAGCATTTGTGTATAACAATCTTAATGAGGCCCCATCCCCTGATCTTCTGTCATTATCTTCTTTATCTCCCCTTTGTCTGGAAGTATTCTGTAACGAAAATTTTTCTTCTCTTCTTCATTTCTCTCATCATTTAACCTTCTTGCCTCTTGCAACAAGTTTTTGATCTTTCCCATCTCTTCCTGTGTTCTGTATTGTCTAATGAACACTTCTTTGCATTCTTGAAGGTCTTTTAGACTTTTTTTCTCAACAATATTTCCCTACATGTTTCCCCTCTCTCAAAGGTTACTTTTGTTGGTCTCGGCTTTTCTTCCCTCGAATATTTACCTAGTTGGTGTATGTTTACAATATCCTCAGGACCACATACTACTCCAAGCTTTCTTATCAGGTCTACAACCCTAGCTTTATTTTCTTCAAGTCTCCCCTGCCATGTTGGCTCCTGGGATTCACCTATGCCTGAGATTACCACTGTCTTCTCCTTATCAAGTGCCTGTCTGATGAGTGGGTTTGCCCTTTCCATCACAACATTACCTAATTGATTACCTAATTGTGTTTACGGGAAATAGCCCAAAGCTCGTATCTTCCCGTCTCCTGATCGCTTCCATTTTATACTTAGTGATACTTATCATACCTGTCCTTAAAACTATGGATTGAGATAGCATTAACTACCTCCTCGCTTAGCTAATTCCAATTATCAACTACTCTTACACTGAAAAAGTATTTCCTTACATCCTGCAAACAAGTTTTCTTACGAAGCTGTATGTGTGTGTATATGTATGTATGAAAGTATGTATTTAAGTATGCATGTAAATGATTATGGACAATTTAGATAGATATATACATGAAGGGAATAAATAAACAACTTAAACCCAATTTAGGAATGAATATGAAGGCAAAATGTATAGCAACCATCCCCTTTGGTCCACATTATAAAATAGAGCCAATAAGGTACGCGGTAAAGATCAAGAACAGAACTTATCATTCTGTTAAAATGAGAGCTGGAATAAAAATACTCAAATAAAATAATAATAATAATAATAATAATAATAATAATAATAATAATAATAATAATAATAATAATAATAATAAAAATAATAATATTAATAATGATAATAATAATAATAGTAATAATAATAATAATAATAATAATAATAATAATAATAATAATAATAATAATAATAATAATAATAATAATAATAATAATAATAATAAAAAAATTTCTATCTACCTTGGCTGTCTCCCTCAATTGGGGGGTAGCCGACATCAAAAAGGAAACAACATGGGGATAACTTTGCTCTATGGGCAATGACGAGGGAGCTAGCGACCATTCAGATGGCACTGCTGGAGTGCCACAGCCCATCCTCCCGGCTCTTTCACAACCTGCGTCACTTCATAAATGCCAACTCCCCTACTGCCCCTACCACAGGGCTACCTCTGTAAGATGTAGCCCCGTGGTAGCAGCAGATGCCCATCAGAGTTGCATCACAATCGCTTGCCACTCATTCCTATTCCTAGCACGCTCACTTGCTTCCCTCACATCCATCCTCCTATCATTCAGGGCTCTCCTTACTCCATCCATCCAACCAAACCTAGGCCCTCTTCAAGTATTTAGCCCATCAACACTCGCATTCATTACCTTTTTCAGCACTCTTTCATCATCCATCCTTTCCACATGGCCAAACCATCTCAGAACACTCATATCTACTCTGGCTGCAAATTCTCTCCTCACACCCGTTCTTGCTCTCACCACTTCATTCCTAACCCTATCCAACCGAGATACACCAGTCTTACTCCTCAGGCATATCATCTCAAACGCATTTAGTTTCCGTCTCTCACTTACGTTCATACCCCATAACTCTGATCTATACATCACTGTTGGCACAACCGCTTTCTCATACAAAACTTTCTTAACATTCATTTCCAACCCTCTATTCTGTATCACTCCTTTCAATGAACCCAACACTTTACATCCTTCATTCACTCTGTGACACATATCTGCTTCCACTCCACCATTTGCAGCTACAACCGAGCCCAAATACTTAAACTAATAAACTTCCTCAAGTGTCTTTCCATTCAACATAGCATTCACTCCAGCACCATCTTCATTTCTTGTACACCTCATAACCTTACTCTTTCCCACATTCACTTCTTTTTATTCTCCTCATATGACCTACTAAAATCCTGTCCCCACCTAACATTTGCCAGCCTCTTCTCTTCCTCTACCCTCCACTTGGTTTCCACATTTTTCTCCCTATATCTTTCATACTTCTCCCTACTGTTACACTGCAGCCATTCCTCAAAAACCCTCTTTTTCTCTTCCACCTTCATTTTCACCCCTTCATTCCACCACTCGCTGCCCCTCCTCATGCCACCTCCAACAAACCTCTTTCCACACACATCACTTGCATGTCCCACAAAACATTCTTTCATCAACCCCCATTCCTCCTCTAACTCCCAAACTTCTCTTTCTTTCACCTTGTCATATGCCACTTTCAACCTGTCCTGATATTCCTGTCTATTCTCTGGCTTTTTCAACTCTTCTACCTTCACCATTTCCCTTGCACATCCC
>JAXCGZ010015335.1:37500-85000 GCA_037179515.1 Halocaridina rubra | reverse complement strand
TATATATATATATATATATATATATATATATATATATATATATATATATATATATAATCAGGCTTTAAATTTTGTTAAGTTTGTTCACCCTAGTTAGAATTCGAGTTGGGATATGAAATATTTGGTCAATTATAAACTCGATGAGGGTGTGAAAGTATAGATTTACCGTCATTAATCTGTGTGAACTTCCATTATTTTTTTTTTTTTACGAGAGCTGTAGGAAAGGTCATATTATCCCTTAGAATTCTCAGAGCCATATACTTCAGACTTCTGTGTATACTTACTGATCCCTCTAAGCTGACAAAGGTAAGCACACGTAGAATGACATTTTCTCATCTCCAGAAAGTATTGTTTATTGGTGTGTTCACTATCCTTTCTACAAGGATATCTAAACAAGGAGCACTATATTTCCAATGTAAATTTCAGATCATCAACCATAGGCTTTTGTCTGTGTACAAGAGCCATTATCCATACTCCAAGGACTTGGCAGAGTCGACTTTATTCTTTGCGGGAAGAAAATATAAAGGAGGAAGAAAACCTCGCACACTCGTAACACCATGCAGACAAATTACACTCTGTTCGCTCTATCCAAAGTGGTTGCGGTGTTAAACGTGCAATGTATATATCTTTATGGAAGATCTCCCCTTCCTCCTCTGAGTATGCTGCCATGTCCTTGAATTTATCAGGATGAGAGGCTTGCTCCCCCAGAGACAGATATAGTGTCATTTTTATATAATTTTTTCATTCCATTTTTTATCTCATTTTTACCATAATTAATTAGTACAGTTATAAGAAGCGCATATGCAAACAGACTAAATAGTGCTACATCATCACTGGCAGCACCCAATCGACACCGATCATGTACCTAACCGTTGAAACCAAACTATTGTGAATAAAACAACACCCCATTCAGTCGACTCTTAGGACTCGAAGGAGAATGCAGACGAGGTACTCTTGCCACCCCCCCAAGCCCAAGAGAAGAAAGAAATACATGTAGGGCAAGAGAAAATGAACTATGGAAGGCAGAGGCCTTGGTAAGGATTAGCAGGCTACGTAAGTTAGCCTAACCGGATATCTGACAAAGATGGGTCCGTTTCAAAATGGTCCAGAGAATCATATCACTCATCCATTAATATTAAACTCTCTATGAGATTCACCTTTGATCTGCAACTTGAAGGTCATATTCTGAATGTCTTTTTAAGTAAGATGGATGTATTGGCATTGTGTGAGATGAAGATGAAAGGAAAAGGAGAAGTGGCATTTGGTGATATGACAGGTAGGGTGTCTGGGGCTGAAAGGGGGAGAGCGAGAGAAGGTATGGCATTATTGCTGAGTGAATGGAAGGTAAATAAGGTAGTGGAATGGAAAGAAGTGTCATCTAGGCTGATATGCCTGAAGGCAAGGATAGGAAGAGAATGTTGGGCTTTTGTTAGTGCGTATGGGCCAGGATGTGAGAAAAGTGAGGAAGAGCGGAATGAATTCTGGAATGAGTTAACTAGATGTGTGGATGGTCTTAGTAGAAGGAACTATGTAGTTGTGTTGGGTGACTTGAATGCCAGAGTGGGTGATGGAGAGGTAGAAGGTGTTGTAGGAAAGTATGAGGTACCAGGTGGGAATGAGAGTGGCGAGAGACTGTTAGATATGTGTGTGGTGTAAGAGTTGGTGATAGGAAATAGTTTTTTTCAAGAAGTTAATAGATAAGTATACATGGATGAGAGCGGCAAATGGAAGAGTGAAAGAAAGAGCATTGAAGGATTATATGTTGGTAGCAAAGAGCATGATTGGAAGAGTGAAAGATGCGCATGCATTTATTGGTGTGGTTGCTTGGATGTCTAATCATATTTTGGTTGAAGCAAAAGTGGTAGTAGCAAATGAGTGGGGAAATAGAGTGGGGGAATGTAGAAGGGAAATGATAAAGGTGGAAAAGTTGAAAAAGCCAGAGAATAGACAGGAATATCAGGACAGGTTAAAAGTGGCATATGACAGTTATGTGTGTGGGAAGAGGTTTGTTGGAGGTGGCATGAGGAGGGGCAGCGAGTGGTGGAATGAAGGGGTGAAAATGAAGGTGGAAGAGAAAAAGGGGGCTTTTGAAGAATGGCTGCAGTGTAACAGTAGGGAGAAGTATAAAAGATATAGGGAGAAAAATGTGGAAACCAAGCTGAAGGTAGAGGAAGAGAAGAGGTTAGCACATGTTAGGTAGGAGCAGGATTTTAGTAGGTCATATGAGGAGAATAAAAAGAAGTTTTGAAAAGAAGTGAAGAGAGTACGGAAGGGTGGATCGAGAATGGAAGAGACTATGAATGATGTGAATGGACAGATGTTAATAGGGAATGATGCAAGGAAAAGATGGGCAGAATATTTTGAGTGCTTGCTGAATGTTGAGGAAGATAGAGAGGCAGCTATAGTGGCAGTGGGGGGTGTTCAAGTGCCAGTAATGGGAGATGAAAATGAGAGAGAGATTACAAGAGAGGAGGTGAAAAGGGCATTGTATGAAGCGAAAGCAGGTAAAGCACCTGGAATGGATGGTGTAAGAGCGGAGATGTTGAAAAAAAGGGGGTGTGACTGCATTGGAATGGTTAGTGAGAATGTTTAATATATGCTTTATGTTGTCAATGGGGCCAGTGGAATGGGTGAATGCTTGTATAGTGCCCCTATACAAAGGTAAGGGAGATGTGTATGAATGCAGTGATTTTAGGGATATAAGTTTGTTGAGTGTGGTAGGAAAAGTGTATGGTAGGATACTGATTAATAGGATTAGGGATAAGACAGAAAATGTGATTCGGAAGTGCAGAGTGGTTTTAGGAGAGGTAGAGGTTGTATAGATCAGATTTTTTTTAGTTAGCAAAGGGTAAGGATGTGTATTTTGCATTTTTTGATCTGGAGAAAGTGTATGATAGAGTTGATAGAGAGGCAATGTGGAATGTTTTAAGGTTATATGGAATTGATGGTAAACTGTTGCATTCAGTGAAGAGTTCGTATGAGGGCAGTAGAGCTTATGTTAGGGTAGGGAATGAAGTGAGTGAGTGGTTTGCAGTGAGTGTGGGACTGAGACAGGGATGTGTGATGTCACCATTGCTGTTCAATTTGTATATTGATGGAGTCGTAAGAGAGTTGAATGAGCTAGTACGTGGTCGAGCTTTGAGAATGGTAGATGAGGATGATAACGAGTGTGAGCTGCATCAGTTGCTGTTTGCAGATGATACTGTGGTGGTGGCAGATTCAGAGGAGAAGCTGTGTCATTTAGTGTCAGAATTTGGAATGGTGTGTGAGAGAAGGAAATTGCAAGAGAATGTGGGAAAGAATAAGGTTATGAGGTGTACATGAAATGAGGATGGTGCTGGATTGAATGTTATGTTGAATGGATAGACACTTGAGGAAGTAGATCAGTTTAAGTATTTAGGCTCGGTTATAACTGCAAATGGTGGAGAGGAAGCAAATGTGTGTCACGAAGTGAATGAAGGATGTAAAGTGTTGGGTGCATTGAAAGGAGTGATGAAGAATAGAGGGTTGGAAGTGAATGTTAAGAAAGTTTTGTATGAGAAAGTGGTTGTGATTACCTAATTATGATTACCTAATTATGTTTACGGGAAAGAGCCCAAAGCTCGTATCTTCCCGTCTCCTCATCGGTTCCATTTTAGACTTAGTGATACTTATCATACCTGTCCTTAAAACTATGGATTGAGATAACATTAACTACCTCCTCGCTTAGCCAATTCCAATTATCAACTACTCTTACACTGAAAAAGTATTTCCTTACATCCTGCAAAGAAGTTTTCTTACCAAGCTTCAAACTATGACCTCTAGTTCTAGAGCCAGCCATATCAAAATATCGATCCCTATCCACTCTATCATAACCATGAAGGAATTTAAAGACTGTCACCATATCCCCCCCTCACTCTTCTAGCTTCGAGTGATGGCAAGTCTAATTCCCTCAGCCTCTCATCGTAACTGAGATTGCGTATTTCTGGCACCAGTTTCGTGGCATGTCTTTGAACTTTTTCAAGCTTAGCTATGTGCTTTTTCAAGTGCGGATTCCAAAAGGGGGCTGCATATTCCAGTTTTGGCCTCACATAGGTTACATAAATATTTCTGAACATTTCCTTGTCCATGTGCCTGAAGGCTACCCTTACATTTGATAAGAATGCATATGCTGCCCTTACTATGCCATTTATATGTATTTCTGGAGACAAATCTGCCAGTATGTTTACTCCTAGATCTCTCTCATTTTCTGTCTCTTGAAGTTGTACTCCAGCCACCGAGTAGTCATGCTTGGGCATTCTTGCACTTGTACCCATTCTCATTACCTTACATTTTGAAGTATTGAATTTCATTAGCCACTTTTCTGACCACTCATGCAGATTATTTAGATCCTCCTGAAGTTCTCTACCATTGTTCTCGTTTTTTACTTTCTTCACAATCTTTGCATCATCTGCAAACATATTCATGAATGAATTTACAGACTCTGGTAGGTCATTTACATATACAAGGAACAAAAGTGGCCCTAAAACTGAACCCTGTGGAACTCCTCTACTAACTCTTCTCCATTCAGACACTGAGTGTCTTACTCTAACCCTCTGTTCCCTTCCTTCTAAGTAAGTTTTTATCCATTCCAAAACATTTCCACCTATTCTAGCCATTGATTGCAGCTTCCTAATAAGTCTCCCATGTGGAACAGTGTCAAACGCTTTCTGGAAGTCTAGGAATATGCAATCTACCCAGCCCTCTCTTTCCTGTTAGATTTGGCTTACCTCATCATAAAATTCTAATAAGTTTGTTACTGTTGATCTACCTTCTCTGAAGCCATGTTGCCTCACTGACAAAAAGTTGAAGGATTCCAAGTGATGAGAGATATGTTTCCTTAGTAGTTTCTCCATAACTTTGCAAACTATGCTGGTCAAGGAAACTGGTCTATAGTTCAGAGCCGTATCCCTCCTTCCCTTTTTGAAGATAGGTATCACATTTGCTTGTTTCCAGCATCTTGGAATCTCCCCCGACTCCAGTGACTCCTTAAATATGATACTTAGTGCCACTGATATTGTGTTGTGCCAACAGTGATGTATGAATCAGAGTTATGGGGTATGAATGTAAGTGAGAGACAGAAACTAAATGTGTTTGAGATGAAATGCCTGAGGGGTATGATTGGTGTATCCCAGTTGGATAGGGTTAGGAATGAAGTGGTGAGAGCAAGAAGGGGTGTGGGGAGAGAATTTACAGCCAGAGTAGATATGAATGTTCTGAGATGGTTTGGCCATGTGGAAAGGATGGATGTTGATAGACTGCTGAAAAAGATGATGAATGCGAGAGTTGATGGGAGAAATGCTAGAGGGAGGCCTAGGTTTGGGTGGATGAATGGAGTAAGGAGAGCCCTGAATGATAGGAGGATGGATGTGAGGGAAGCAAGTGAGTGTGCTAGGAATAGGAATGAGTGGCGAGCGATCGTGACACAGCTCTGACGGGCATCTGCTGTTACCACGGGGCTGCATCTTACAGAGGTAGCCCTGTGGTAGGGTCAGTAGGGGAGTTGGCAGTTATGAAGTGACACAGGTTGTGGAAGAGCCGGGGGGATTTTCTGTGGCACTCCAGCAGTGCCATCTGAACGGTCTCTAGCTCCCTCGCCATTGCCCATAGAGCAAAGTAATCCCCTTATTGTTTCTTTTTTTGATGTTGGCTACCCCCCATATGGAGGAGACAGCCAAGGTAGATGGAGATATATAGTAAAGATACCGCAAGGTATTATATGACTCAAAAAAGGAAAATAGCTTTATATTAAGCATATAATTAGATAAATACATACATACATGCTAAAAAATATAATGTACGTGAAAAATAAAGCAATAAACCTGTATATTGATAAAATAACAAACACTCAAGAATACGAGGAAACAAAATTTCCGCCTAAATCATGATTACAATATAGAGAATATCAAGTATAAAAATATAAAGTAACCGATAAATTTGTTAAAATTTGTTTTATTTTACTTCAACTAATAAATTAAAATGTTTAATTTATCAAATATTGTATTATAAATAAAGAATTATTATATATATTTATTACATTCATGTTATTCAAGCCTGATATAATGACCAGTTGTACCAATGCTTTTGTGAGAGAAGTTGTAGCGTGATAAAGTGATAGAAGTTATTAGTGTCTCTATGGAATCAATTGCATTGCCTCTAGTATAATTTTAAATCAACATGGGAGTCCCGGCATTCTTTAGGTGGCTCTCGAGGAAATACCCTTCAGTTATTATCGACTGCGTCGAAGATACGGTGAGGATTGGTTTGGGAGAGAGGTTTAATGTAAAAATCCAATACGATAAACAGGCTTTCGGTTATAGTACTTATGCATGAAAATGGATGGAATATTGGGTAAAGGTCCAGTATAACTCCGGCGCCTTAATTCTACCCTCTTTAATAACGTAAAGTTACTTCGCATTGGCATATTTGTATAGAGTATCGGACAGTTGGACTTTTCCCCCAGCTAGGAGGTTAGGTTAGGCGCCGGAGTTATACTGGACCTTAACCAGGCATTTAACGAAATCTATACTGACCCCCTAAGCTCGTGCTTTATCCAACCTAAGCCTAACCTCACCTAGCTGGGGGAAAGGTCCAACCCCCCGATACTCCATGCAAATATACCAATGCGAAGTAACTTTACCTTATTGAGGAGGGTAGAATTAAGGCACCGGAGTTATACTGGACCTTTACCCAATATTGTATAAGAGTTAATGCCTGCCAATGATGTAGTTTATCAATAGGGTATGTCCGCAGATATTACTGTTTCCTTTCTTCAGTTTCAATATTATACTATCCATATCGTTTTCTCCCCTCTAGGTGGTCCCCTCGGGGACTTACACAGTGCACTCCCATAGCCACCCACCTATCCAATCCAACCTATCGATCAGTCAATGACATTATTACCTATGTATTTTTTATTATTATTCCAGATTGGGATAATTTGCGTGATTTAACACCTAAAGCAGCTGTTGGTTGGGGAAAGGGGTTGAGGTAATATGGTAGAAAACCTTTCTAACATAGAATGTTCCCAAAATACGAGAAAATAATTGATACATGGATAAATATTTACTTTCTCTCTACTTGTATTGGCCGCTTTCACACCAAAGTGGCATGCCAGATGAAAAGGAACATCCGGAAATATATGAAACCTTTCACACAAGTGGCATGACACGTCCCATATGCCACGTGTGACTTGTGTGCCATTCCCAGTGTGGCACGCCATTTGTGTGTGAAAGGTTTCATATATTTCCGGATGTTTGTTTTCAACTGGCATGCGACGAGCCACTTTGGTGTGAAAGTGGTCTAAGGAAACAAAACCATTAAATTTATTAGGTGAGGTTTGGTTAGTTTAGTTCCCTTCCAGTTAAGGAACTGGTATAAAATTGGAATTGTTGGATACGTAGCTGGGCAGTTAGGTTAGCTACGCACATACAAAAATTCTGAAGCAGTTGGTTGGGGTCGAGGTTATTGTTAAATAATCTTCTTATTGAATAATGATGCCTAAATCTATGAAAATAATTATCTGAAATATTTCATTACCGAAAGCAGAACTTGTATACGTGTACTTTCACACCATCAGTTAGGAACAAATTATGACATTTATTGTTTTAGGTTTGGTTTGTCAGGTTACCTAATCCCCGGTTAAGCAATTAGTTGATAATAGATATTATTGTTTTTTTTTTACTTGTTTAGATATATTCTTATTGATTTTCATGTTCACTTTACTTGTTGGGTATGAAAATATACATTAACTACAAGAATTATTCAATTTACTGCCCACCACTATTTGGTCTTGCCTTTCTGACCACTTAGCAAGCCTAAAAAATGCATTTCAGCTTGAAAAATAAATACGATTTCTACTCTAATGATGAAATGTATAAAACACTAAATTTTTTCAATAATTTTCTGATCGTAATCCAATGAGAAGACTTTTTAAACTGCCTCACCTTTATCCTCCACCCCAACCAGCTGCAATGAAATACTCCTGACCTGTATTATGTGCCAAAAATATTAACAGTCAATGGAAACGATATTTAACCAAAACTTTTTCACCTCGCACTCTTCCCAAAGATTCCTAAATAGTATACAGTATGTATTGATGTTAGTTTACCAGGTTGCTGGTTAGTTTCAAGAAGTGTGCCAAACTACATTTCTGGACACAGCTATGACGTAAATCTATATGAAGAAACTGAAACTTTCTTCAGATTAATAAGTTACCTATTTACCAACTCAAATTGTATCAGAACAGCAAGCACCAGTGCACACACTGATTAACCTTCATAATGTTATAAAGCTATCGTTATCGAACTAAAACTACTGGGTAACTTAAACTTTACCGTATGAACATGCATATAAAGATATCTAACTACCAGTAAATCTAACCAAACGTTGCCAAATACTTAGTGCAGAAAAGGGAAATTTTGAGTTTTGGTACTGTTGTAAGTAGGGGTCTGTTATTTGGTAAGGGGTTTTTGAAGTAGACTGAGCCCACAGTAGCCACAAGGGGAAGTCTGTAATAAGAGGATTGTGGCATTGAAGAATACTTAGAAAGTTATCATTGGGTATTTTTTTTTTTTTTTTTTTTTTTATGTGCCACCATTGTAGGCATGTTCTAAAGTTGTATTATATTACTGGTGACAGTTGCAGATTGGTATATTGAATTGATACTTGTGTACTACACTAGTCTATATGTATTCTATGCTGAAGGTGTTGAACTTTGGTAACTTACAAGCTGCAAAATATGAGTTACTTTTCTGAACCTCCATATAAATGATCTCATGGTCACTTGGAGTCGCATATTGATTTTTACCTGTACTTGCACTCTGGCTCAATAACTAGATTTAACTTCCTTATTATATTTCATGACCTCTGAGCAATAATATTTTTATATGATGTCATATCTTACTGCTGCCCATAGCGTGGCTACAGCTGAGCAGAAATGCAACACAGTATGGTCCATCTTACAATGCACTTCCCCAACTCAGTTTTCATCTTTACCACAGCAGGAAAAGAGAGAGAAAGAAAGAGACCCTCACTCCACTGTCCTGTTTAGTTGGCTCTATGATACAAGCATTACTAATCTTATTATTTCTTTTCAGCAATTCACGACTGATGATGGAACAAAGGTTCCGACGGATGCAACCAAACCTAATCCTAATGGAGTCGAATTTGATAACCTGTATTTGGACATGAATGGTATTATTCATCCTTGTACACATCCAGAAGATAAACCTGCACCAAAAGACGAAGATGAAATGATGGTGGCTATCTTTGAGGTAATTTTTGATGTACGGTATATGTGTGAAAAACGTACTTTGTAGTATATGTGTGAGGTATGTGAGGTATACGTATGAAGAAGTACTTTTTAGAATAGAGATACCGCTGTCGAAGGGGTATGACCACAAGCTGCATATGATAACACGGCTTTTCAAAATGCAGCTGTGTAGAGGGAGTATGGAAACACCGCCGTCTTATTAGCGATATAGTAGATTTAAAGGAAGAGAACCAAACTTTTAAAAATGAAAACTTACTGAATAGTTTTTAATTATTATGTTGTAACATGAGCATTGGCCAAGTAACTTGTGTTTTGTAAATGCTGCACTATATTGTTTCTCCACGTTGTATACTTTAAAATTTTCGTTGTTCTAATGTTTTTATTCTGTTAACTACTGTAACTATTATTGTAACTATGCAAGTTTTTTCTTACATAATGCAATGAAGGCATTTTTTCTCTAGTATCTTAACTTTTTTTTTTTATATTTTATTGACTATTGAAATGAGCATTTTTCATTATAGTACACTGGTAAAATGAGCATTTTCCTTTGCAGTGCATAGATAGACTATTCTCAATAGTTCGTCCTCGTCGACTCCTGTACATGGCCATTGATGGCGTTGCGCCAAGAGCTAAAATGAATCAGCAGAGATCGAGAAGATTCAGAGCTTCAAAAGAAGCTGTTGAGAAGAAAATTGAAATTGCTCGCCTAAGAAAGGAGCTTCAAGAAAAGGGTATTTATCCTAGTTTACTTTTCTAATTATTTCATCATTATAGTAGTTACTGGTAACACATTTTGGGCTTTAAATAAATATACTGTATAGGAATATTGTCTTTTAAGCAGTAAGATCAATAAACTGGATGGCATTTTGTGAATGTCTTTTTTGGCATAACATATCTTATGCATTACAGTATATATATAGTCTGTCGTGAAATCTATTATACTCTTGAGTAGCACATCAGCGAAATGTATATGAAATTACACAATTCTGTCTTAGTACTCATTGTATGTTGTATGTTTTAACTGACATATACTGTATATAATATTGTGTAGTTACTGATTTTAATACTCTTTCTGTTTTTTTTCTTATATAACTTACTTTGTTATATGTATTGTGCATTTGATGTAATTACATTTATTATAGTAATCATTGAGTGGGAACTGCAGTAGTGCAGTGCTTAGAGCACTCCCTCGGTAGGTGACTGACCCGCGATGGAGCCTACTGCAGGGCATTATGAAGGGCCAACAGCTCGAATTATCCAGCTCCAGTCTGCATCCACCTTCATAATGGCGACTAATAGAGACATGGAATACAGTTGAAAAGAAAAGTAATAGAAGTTTTGTAATCACTGACCACACTCGGTATGTGTTGTGAAATCTATTAAAAGAACTTTTATTTATTTCACGCCTCAGGTTTTAAAGTCCCTCCTGAAAAGCCGAAAGAATCTCATTTTGATTCTAACTGCATTACACCTGGTACACCTTTCATGGATAGGTTATCCAAATGTCTTCACTACTATGTTCATGAAAGACTGAACACTGACCCTGCATGGAGAAACATTAAGGTTAGTACTAAAGGCAAAGTTATAGTTATTTATTGAATATCCTCAGAGGTTATGAGCTCTAATTTAATTCGATATCCATCTTGTAGCGTGAATTTTGAGTATATTTTTTTTAATATTTGTGTTACTTTAGTATTTTCAGTATTTTAAACAGGAAGATCGGATTAGACTTGATATTTTTAGATCAAGTTGTTGGAAGTTCTTAGAAACGCCCACACATATCTTGTTGAAATACTGATTATCTGTAATCTGTGTCTTTATAATGAGCTGTTCTGTATATGAAAATGTCAGTAAGCTAATGTATTAAGTGTATTGGATATGACAGGTCATCCTGTCAGATGCCAATGTTCCTGGAGAAGGCGAACACAAGATTATGGATTACATTCGGCGTCAGCGAGCTCAGCCTGATCATGATCCGGACACTCATCATGTTCTCTGTGGAGCTGATGCTGATCTTATTATGCTGGGTCTTGCTACTCATGAAGTCAATTTTACCATAATTCGCGAGGAATTCAAGCCCAATAAACCTAAACCCTGCGACATTTGCGGAAGATTGGGTGGGTGGTCACCCTGAAAGAAATGGGTTTCTTTGATAAAATTGTTTTATGCGCTAAAGTATGAAAAATATGCCTCTTTCAGATTAGCTTATTGGTTTTGCTCCTGAAAAAAACAATTGATATATTGCTATATTTTGTATTGTTACCATTAAGAATTTCAGTTTACAATGTCTGGTTGTATACTCTTCTTTACATTCTTGATTTATGCTATAGAGAAGAATCTACTGAGATATTAATAGATACTTAATATAGTTATCAATATTAATTGATAGTTTCATATTATCTGATACGTTGCTAACTAGCCTCTAATTGTGTTATTTGAAGGTCACGAAATGGTGGACTGTCTTGGAGTAGAGGGAAATGAAGCAACAGAAGATGAAAAGATTTACGAAACAACACGCTACATATTTGTGCGCTTGAACGTGCTTCGCGAATACCTGGAGCGAGAACTGGCCATGCCAGGGCTGCCTTTCAAATATGACTTCGATAGAGCTATTGACGATTGGGTGTTTATGTGTTTCTTCGTTGGTATGTAAAGTATTCTGCTTCTGATGTTAGGGATCTGTGGTGCTTTAATCAAGGAGAAGAATTTATATCCATGTATGAATGAACTTTTTTGTTGAAATTTTTAAGTTACCAAATGGCTCTCAGTCATTGATAAGGATTCCATTCAAGCTAATCTCATACCTTGGGTATCAAAGGCAAATGTATGTTAAGAGACTTATTTTACTTCCCGTCAATATGTGTGTTGGCTCGCCACCCCTTACCAAGGGAATGGAAGCCACTGCATACTACTCATATATACTGTACTGTATATTCTCTCTTGATAGGTATCTGACTTTCAAAGCAGCCTTGTTTAGGACCTTATAGCTCCCCTGATTATTAGCTTACGATAGTGTTTGTATTACCTTTATGCTCTAATAGAAAACCAGTCTGTGACCACCCCCATTCTTTTGGATATAAATAGTGACAAATAAAACAAACATATATTTCTAAAATATATTCCATTTCATTTTCTGTTATTGTTTCAGTTTTCTTCTATTGGCTGTGGTAAATTTGCTCAACTTTAGGTAATGAAGAAAATATTTATGAAAAAATTCATACACAGTATTTTATTCATTTTGTTTGGATGTAAATTATTGAAAATAGTCCTCTTTATAGGGGGGGGTCATGTAACACTGAAATTCTTGTTACTTGAGACTAGACCTAACGATTGATGCATACAGCCAACTTAATTGACAAACTGTAGCCTTCATTGTGATACTAAACTCATAGATGACATTATTGGACCATTTTAGTGTGTTGCAACTAGTCCCGATTTGAATAGGGCTGGACACGCATGTTGGAATTAAGGGAATAAGGCTGGATGCTTTTCCTAGAGCCCCAGATTGGGATCGAATTCACATTAGCTGTTTCCTGACTTGCTCACTCTACCAATGACCTATTGCAGTCCCCACATAGATATCACGAATATGGGTGTATGATTTAGTGTTGTGTGATAGTGGTGTTCTTTCCATGCGATGAGTTGAATGCCTTCGATCTCTTCATTACTCTTCATATCATTCTTTCTTTTTATGATGATGAGCTCTATCCTGGTATAAAGTTTGTGTTCTCTGCCTCGCCATAGTTCATTCTCTTTTACTTTGCATATTCTTTATTCCGTATCTCTTACCCTTGCATGTACTCAAACTTGACTAAATGGGGAAGAGTGAGTGAACTGGTAATACTGTATCCCCTTTTGAATTTTTATCTCTCTAAGAATCCAGATTTTGTATTGATTTGGGAGGTGTTCCCACAATGGGAATTACAGCCATTATATATAGTATTTTTATAGCAGTTTTGTTTTTAGTAACTGGTAGCTAAGTTTTTATACAACTGCAGAAAAGATTTTTTTAAACAAATTGAAGAATTTTTAGCTTGGGAAAAACTTCATTCCATCTCTTAATATCTTTTGTTGTTGTTGTTGAATATCCCCTGGGGGCCTGATACTCCAGGAAACTTACCACCTTTGCTGAATCCTCCCAGAGTTGATATTGTGCATGCGTCAGTGGTCAGACCATTTTTGACTATACAAGAGTATTTGTAATGTGATGTATACTCCAGCCTGGAATCTTGTACATATGTTGGTGTAAGTGTAGTCAAGCCT
Organism: Halocaridina rubra; assembly: GCA_037179515.1. Lineage (NCBI taxonomy): Eukaryota > Metazoa > Arthropoda > Malacostraca > Decapoda > Atyidae > Halocaridina > Halocaridina rubra. The sequence continues at coordinate 71,445 of JAXCGZ010015335.1, read as the reverse complement.
GTGTTTGTATGCATAGGAAGCTGAATTGTGACCACAGCAGAATCTGGCTAAATGTACTTCTTTTAGCCTTGAGAGTAGTAGATATGTGCTGCTTATGAGTTACGGTTCGTTGCCCAAGAGTGAGTGTTTGGCTGTTGTGTAAGGACATATTTTGTGAGCTGGGTGTGAATATTTTTTGATTTTTGTAGGTTATTGGATCTAGGTTAGGGGCTGCTAGTGCTGGTATTGTGTTAAGTGTATAGTTGTAATATCTTTTGGGAGTGTTGAATAAGTTTTTGGGGGTTACCAGGTGGTCATGTATGTAGTGACATGGGTGCAGTGGGTTGTGGATTTGTGCTTCTCTCTTGTCTCCAAGTTGTTGTATTGTTAGCACTTTGGTGTCATCATGAAGGCTCGCTATTGGATGCAGCTATGTTTTATTTTCTGTAATTTTGGCATTTGTGTGTTTGATAACTGTTCATATTAATATTGGTTAATGAAAGTAAACTGACACTATTCCAGCCTCTAGGGAAGCAAGCCTCTCTCCTTGATAAATTCATGAAGAACATGGGAACCTCAGAGGAGGAAGGCGAGCGTTTCCACCAAGTCATGCTGGACTTTGAATACTGCAACCACTTTGGATGGAGTGCAGAGTAGTGTGATTGTTCTGTATGTTGCTGCTTCTGTTGGTTTTTTGTTAAGTTTAAGTATAGTATGATTATGCCAACTTTTCATATTGTATGTATTATGTCATGTCTGTAAGAATGGTTGGTGATGTTTGTGAGAGTTGTGATTCCAATAGGATCTAGGTGTTTGTGTTGTTGATTGGGGATATTGTAAAGTCTAAACTCTGCAGACACCTTGAGGTTTTTAATGATTTTTGACTGTTGCTTGTGTAATAGTGTTTTCTAGTTTATGTTTGGATTTCCGTCTCGAGCTATGTCTCTCTTATTTGTATTGTGTAAGGAGATTGACGTGGGCATAGTGTTGTGCAAATTTGTTGGCATGCTGGTTGCTTGTTGCCATTGTGTTAGTTTTTGTGATAGCAGCATGTGTTACAGTGTCACCTTCATTGTGCTGCAGATTGTTTTGTAGAGTTTGGAGTGACTAGTTATGCAGTGAAGAGTTTACACAAACTCCTTCCCATGCTTGTTTTGTACTTTTTGTATTGTTATATTCAAGTGTTGTATTCGTGGTGCTGTTTTGTCAGAATGTGGTGTGGGATGTATTTTTGAGATTGTTTTGCTCTTTTATGAGGGCAGCAATCTCAGGTGTGTAGTTTGGGTTAAGAGCCAGTTGTGATTTTGGGGATTAATTTGTTGTCTGTTTTTTTTATTATGATATTGAATAAAGTGACAGTGTGTTTGATGTCTGTGATTGGAAGGATGTTGAGTTCTTAGAATTCACAGTCTGTTTATTGTGTGAATTCATCCCATTTCGCGTGTTTAAGGTTGGATGTATCAAGTACCATACTAGCATTTTTAAGATATGGAAATGATTATTGGAGTATAGTCTTTAGGTCTGTTTCTTCTTCTTCATGGTATATTGTTGATTAAGGTTGGAGAGCAGAACGTTATTTCAGGTTAGGAGGTTCTTTGATTTGCTTGATGAAGAATAAGATTGGTGGAGTCTGTATCGTTGAAGGTGCTGAGACTGTTCACTTGCTGAGTGAGCTCAAAAGCTCTGATAGAGTTTACTAGTTCTGTACACCAAGTGACATTTTTGGCATTTAAGTCCACCCCTCACATTAATGTCTGGGATGGTGTGTAGTCGAATAATATGTCTCTTGAATTTTATGAGTGGATGTTGGTAGTGATAATTGTGGTGTGCTTAATGTGCCGTGTTATTATTTTAATGGACTGTTGTGTGTGTGTGTAAATTTTCACATTTTAGTGCTTTGGTAGATTTTGTTGTATCATTTTATGGTTCGATTTTGTGAAAGTATTTAATTATTGTGCCTCCTCAATGTTGTCTGTCAATTTTGATTGTGTAATAATGTCAGATAGAGTGTTTTGTGGGCGGGGCTTAGTTGTTTTCAGTATGATTGTGATATGCCTCATCATATACTGCTCCAACTTCTCTTTTCAGGCAACGATTTCCTTCCCCATTTGCCTTCTCTTGAAATCCGTGAAAATGCAATTGATAGATTGGTTAATCTTTATAAAGAATGCTGTTTTAAAACAGGAGTAAGTATCTATAGTGCAAAGTAAATGAGAAATATATTCTTTTTATACTGTATTGTAATATATAAACAATATTAGTTCCTTGTCACGACTGTTGAGAGGGCAAAAAAGTGAACGTCATATATCTCACCTATTGCGAGAAATCATTGCTTTCTTAACTATGCATGAAGAATAAGATCATTAATATTCTTTGCAGGGATGGCTGACAGACAGTGGATCAGCTAATATGCGTCGTGTCCAGATGATCCTCCAAAATCTTGGTAAAGTAGAAGATCAGATCTTCAAGACACGTCAGAGAAAAGAATTAGATTTTAAGGCTAGAAACAAAGCACAGAGAAGGCAACAAAAAATGGAAAAAGAGGCAGCAAGGCAGTTTCTAGTGAGTGTTAATATTTATTTTTGGAGTAAAATTCCTTTATTTATTTATTTATATATTTATTTTTTAGCGTCAGTTTAATTCAGATTTTTTTTTTGTGTGATTTAGATCGCCTAGGAATGATACCAGATGTAGATAATATATTATCATTGCGCTATTTCTACCTCAGTAGTGATGTTTAGTAACAGTGTTCATGTCGTGTTTTATTAATTACCGTAAAATTCTGAAAAAAAAAGTGGTTAAATTACTATTTGATTAGCCCAGTTTTAACTATTCGAGCCTTTAAGTTTGTTGGAATACAGTATTTATTTATTTCTTTTATTAATTAATTTATTTTTTGTTGGCAGAGCGAAACAGGCAAAGGGGCTCTTGGTGTCATGAGGGCTGGTGACACAGCAGTGGCACACGGAGCAAAAAATGCCATTATGTCTCAGCGGTTTGCAAATATGAATCAGCAAGGGTAAGCACAGACTATAGTTGTAGTGTTCTGTTAATATATTATAATTACAACTTTCACTTCTCTGTTAAAAGTAACAAAAGTACAGTGTTACCCTGGTTATTCGCATTTCCTGGTTCGCTTTCTCACTCTATCGCATTTTTTTTTTTTTTATGTAAATTATTTTATTTCATGGGTATATGCAAAAATATTAAAATATAAAAAAAAAAATTTCAGTATTTTCATTTTTTTTAATTGAAAAATATTTCATTATCTAATTGATAAAAAAAAATTATTTCCCAGCCTACGAATAATAAAACAGTAAAAAACATGAATGTAGATAGATAGATAAATAGATAGATACGTTTATTGACCACATCTTTTGAAAAGTACAGTATAATCTTTACAAAAGGAATATTTGGTCCAAATTACAATGAATAAATACAATAGATTTTGTACAATCATCAAATAAGTAGATAAATTTTAAATTAATATACATTGTACTAATAACTGAATGATATACGTACGTACAGTATAACTCACAGTATTGCATCATACGAAATAGTGTTCAATAGCGTACAATGTATTGGGGTTGCAGCTACGTGAGCTAGCATATATATTTATATTTCCAGTAGTTTCATGATTTTATTGATAAAAAAACGTATTTATTAGCCTAAGAATAATAAAACAGTAAAAAATAGTAAAAAACATAAATACTAACAGTATTGCAACATGTAAAATACGATACTGCTATCAGCGTTTTGGACAAAGACTCGTTCAGTCTAACTCGCGTTGTGCTTATTAAACGTTTTGCTTGTGTTCGATAGTGTACAATGTATTGGGGTTGAAGCTATGTGAGCTAGCATATATATTTATATTTCCAGTAGTTTCATGATTTTATTGATAAAAAAAACGTATTTATTAGCCTAAGAATAATATAACAGTAAAAAATTGTAAAAAACATAAATACTAACAGTATTGCAACATGTAACATACGATACCGCTATCAGCGTTTCGGACAAAGGCTTCCACCATCTTCCATTGTCTCGCCTCACTCGTGTGCGCCATTCACATTGTGCTTATTATTATTAATATGTTTTGCTTGTGATTTTTTACTCGCATATTTTAACTTTTGCAATGCCTCCCAAGCATCCTTCATCTTCTAAGGCTTCTTGTAGTGAGCCTAAGCTGCAAAGGAAAATGTTAACCATTGTAGATAAAGTGAAACTCTTAGATATGTTGAAAGAAGGAAAAAAGTTTGTGGATGTCGGCCGCTGTTTTACGTAAATGTAAAAATTATTGTAAAATATGGAACCTATGTATGTCAAGTCATCATCACCTCATTCACGGTAAGTTTTCCTATCACTTTCATAAAAAAATTACGTTGCTTGCTGTTATTTAGAATGTAAAGGGTGTTTTTTTAACGGTACAGGGAGGGTTTATACAGTGTAAACGTAAAAATACATTAAAATATCTATGTACATATAGGCTGATCCTACTCCGCGGATTTCCGGGTTCGCGCCGGGTCCCGGAACCGAACTACCGCGATAATTGAGGTAACACTGTAACAGATATTCAGACGTTACTTGGATATGTAATGTGTATAAAGTTTTATCACTTTACCATTCAGAAGTCTTCTCAACTTAGCATTGAATTTTACGAATATTATAGCATTAACAGTCTCTGGTTTATACAGCTGTTAAAATTCTTTCATTAACAAAGACTAATCTTAATAAATTTGGGAAGAGAAGAGGTATTTTGTTCTAATAACTTGGATACGATGTTCGAGAAGTCTTGACTTCGAAGATACTTCATGGCATATCCTGTCGACAATAATATTCAAATACTCAAGAGCGGATGTTGTATTGTTTTGACTAATGTTTCGTCTGTAGCTATGTAACCTCTTTTGGGGGCAGAAATCAGGTAGTCTTTTAAATTTTCTTTTGACTTTGACGCACAGTCGTGGAGTGAAGCGTCCTCATGAAGACAGCAGCGACGAAGAGGAAGTTCCAGACGAAGTGAGACTCTATGATGAGGGCTTCAAGGATCGTTACTACGAAAGTAAATTTGAAGTAACAAAGGAAAATTTGGAATTCAGGAGCCGAGTGGCTGACGAATATGGCCGTGGGCTTTGTTGGGTTTTAAAGTAAGCCCATATCTGGATTTTTTAAATGTGCTGCAGATTATCACGTTTCTCATAAATTTTAGTAGGGTAGTAAATTGAAATAAAGTTTTTCAGGTGATTTGGATAATAAAAAAAATCATCCTCTGTAACTATTTGTGTTTGTTTTTTAAGCTGGTTATCAAGAGTAGTTGTTTTAGGTACAAGGCCATGAAAATTTATGGTTCACTGTAAAAATTGTAGAATATTGGCCTAATTCTGCAATTTTATTTATTGCTTTTTAAATTTTCAGGTACTATTACCAGGGTTGTGTATCCTGGAACTGGTATTTCCCCTACCATTATGCTCCATTTGCTTCAGATTTCACTAACTGTGCCAATGCCAACGTGAACTTTGATCTCGGTGAGCCATTTAATCCCTTAGAGCAGCTGATGGGTGTCTTTCCCGCTGCCAGCAGAGCTCATGTACCTGAGCCCTGGGGAGAGTTGATGCTTAGAGCAGACTCCAATATCATCGACTTCTACCCAGAAGATTTCAAAATTGATTTGAATGGCAAGAAGTTTGCTTGGCAAGGAGTGGCTCTCCTCCCCTTTGTGGACGAAGTTAGGTAATATCCTACATATGTGTTTTGTCTTATTCTCGTAACACCATCTTTTTCATTCTTATTTTATTAACAGTTTTACCTATTTCTTTCTTGTTCTGGTAACACTTATCTTTTCTTCTTATTCTTTTATCACTTTCATATTTCCCTTTCATTCAGGTAACACTTTTATCTTTATCCTTCTTATACTGATAACACTTTCATCTATCCTTTTTATTTTGGTACCACTTTCATCTTTTCTCCTTAATATTTTAACACTTTAATCTTTCCTTCTTATTTTGGTAACTTTTTTGCCTTTTTTCTTCTTATGCTTTTAACATTTTCATCTCTTTTTCTTATTCTGGTAACACTTATCTCTATTTTGGGTATAGTTTTTTTATTTCTTGTAAATTATGCCTTCTTTCTCTCTCCAGTGGCAACAGGATAACCACGACCAACTAAAGAAACAAAAATTTTAAGGTTAAGAAAACAATCATGTCTTATTAAGATAACTCATTCATGTTTTTGTTTTTATGTTTTAATATCCTGGTACGTACAGCATGCAAATATACACACAGAAAGGAGATTAAAACTTCAAAGTATATAAAAAATTTATTCTTAAATTCAATTTATACATTTGATAATTAGTATATCAGTCATATTCCTGCAAGTCAACACTTGTGCTGGCGTAGTACAGTAACATGTGTCTTATTTGTATTTGTTCTTTAGCTTCGTAAATTTTTTTTGACATGATGCTAAAACCAGCAGGTTAGTTACAATTGAAAATTAAGTGAAGCTGCAAGGCTTCATCATACCTTGCAATGCACACTTGTATCCTTGCTGTTTTATGGCAAGGAATGTTACATTATTTAGGAAGAAAGAGATTGCCAGACCTTTCCCAACCTTACAATGAAGGAGGTTCATGATGGTGGAATTCTTTTTCCTCCACCCTTAGGAATACCTTGTTTATAGGATAGTAATAACATAAAATTTTAGAAATACATATTATAATTGTATCCTTGGTATAATTCAACTTAGTAAACAATATGAGGGAGAGTGATGAAGAACATAAGCTGTAGAGATTTTCAATCAAACTATTAAAATTTTTCTTCTCTGAAATTATTAGTAGGCCTAAACTGTTTGGTTCTCAAATGTCTCCTTGTTTTGTGTTTTCATACTTAGATACATTTATAGTTTTGGGGAATATGTATTATATATGATATTCTCCATACAATTCTGGCTCATTGGCATCTTCACATTAGTCGTTTTGATTATGAAGTTAAGAAGTGGCAGATATGAAAATATTGTAACATATCTAGAAAACTTTTCTTGAACTTTATATTTCAAAATGTCAACGTTGTTGTAACTCTTATTTTAGCCCTCAGATGGAAAGGATTAAAAGCTTGCTTAAGTGGTTGTGGAGGATCTGTGTATGTTTAATCTCTCTCAAACCACCTATATAAGGATTTAAGTTTAATGGTTTGTTTTGGGAAATCAGAATGTGCATTTAGTATTTGCTTGTGGTCGCATCGTGTCCAGTTATTTTCAGCAGTGTATGTTACAGTATTTCAGATTGATGGTGTTTATAAGATTTATCCTCTTTGGTGATTTGGTGGATTTATCTGTAATATGTTTATTCTCTTTAGTAATTTTAAGTAGTATCACTATTTATTTACAAGTGTTATTATATCACATTTCAAACCTATTGTAGAATGTGTGAATTCTGTAACATAATTCGTATGTATGCGCATATGTACATATTACCTACCTATATCTGCTTGGTGGATGATGTGTTGACACCTCAATAATTTTCTAGTGTATTCTTATATATTGATGATGAAAGTGTTATGATTCTTCACTTTGCATGTACCATCCTGTTCGTGGCTTCATACGTAATTCCAGAGCTCATGAAGCAGTGTTATATAAAATGAAAATCAGTATCATATAATGATAAAATGCTCTACGTCATGTTTAGTGTACATGATCATTTCCGAAGCATTTTTATATGCCAGGTATTTAGATTTTTCTTTGGGTTCTATAAATGTATAATTTTAGAGCTATTTTTTGTGTAAAAGAGATACGTAGGGTAGAGATTATTTAGGTCGAATTTTAGGGTTACAGACATCTATAGGTCAGAGAGCACTTAGCTATGGTCAGGATAAGGTTATATAGATTGGAACATATGGAGGGCTAATTTTAAGGTTAAAGGGTATCGTGAAGATATTGTTAACTTAGCATAATTTCAAACTCTGGCTGGAAAGATAATCTTAAAAGATCAAATTTGCATATATATTCTCAACACATGCTTCTTACTTAATTTTCAGGTTAAAAAAGGCATTGGAAGAAGTATATCCCTTACTTACTACTGAAGAAAAGAGAAGAAATAAGAGAGGTGACTCTTGCATGTACGTCAGTAGTAAGCACAGTGCTTACACTCAGCTCTGCGATGCTTACCGCATGGGCATGAGCTATGATACTGAGGTACGCAGTTACTTTAGATCTGGTTTTATTTTTCTCTTATTACTTACGTTTGTAGACTGGGGAATTCTTTAACAAGGTGGTTAGAGCACTCTACTCAAGATGTGATAAAACTGTAATTGTGCCATCTTCTGGGCAATAGGAAGGGCATCCAGCCTTAAGTTCTACTCCAACCTAGCTGTGTCCAGCCCCATAATGGGGATCCAGAGTGACCCATGAAATTGCCAATCAACAATATATTTATTTGGGACTGGTATGTACCTCTTTCAAGGCAAAGAGATGAAAGTTTGAGTAAGATACTTATTTATGGTGCCTTTTGTTTCATACCCCCTGCCAATTCGTTTCGTGTAATAAATGCGTAAATAGATGTGTTAGGCATTTTTGGAAGCCAGCAGCACCATGAGGTTAGGTTTAAAAAAAAAAATGAAGCAATATAGGGTCATCCCACCCACCCCATTCATTCAATAGGGAGGGCTTCCAGCCTTAATTCCTCAATTCCAGCCTAGGTCCTCTCCCATTCTAATGGGGATTTATAGTGACATAAAACAGCAAATCATATCTAAAGACTGCAAATAAGAAATGCAGACACCACCATCATTTTAAACTCAACAATGTTTTCAGACATTAAGGAGAATTAGAGATTATACATTTAAAAACTGCTTTGCTGATTAAAAAGAGAATTCAGAAAGAAGAGGATTGCCAGTTTTTTCATCCCTTATTGTCACCTGCATAATTTTTATTTTTCACATATTTATTTATTCATTTCCTTCATTATTTAGAGTGAAACCGGGACAGGTAAAGATAATTGCCCCTGTTGTGCCTGCCAACAAGAAAACATAAAGAGAAACTGAGTTGGGAAGTGTTGTGACTTATCAGATGTGAAGGGATGGTAAGAGATACGTAACTAATATGCGAGAATAGTCGTTATTGATGTCGGCATAGGAAAAGAACCATGACTTGAGGAAGACTTAGCATTGAGCTCTCCTGGCTAGTCCTATTTCTTGGTTGTTTGTGTATTTTAATTGTTTATTTATCATTTCTTTTTAGGTACCAATTAGTGGAACCGAGTATCAGGGTATGCAGGGGATCATCCTTCTTGCCAGCAACTGCATTGAACCGAATGGGTAAGCTTGTCTTGTAATTGTATCTCTACCTGCCTTGTGGGTAATTATACCTATACACCCCACTGAGGACTTGAGAAAACCGTGCCATACAAAAACATTCCATTTGTCATGCTTTAAATCTCCCAATGTATTTATTTGACATTTTATGTTTTAGTAATTCCATTCATATCCATAAATGTGGTTTTATGAAGAATGTAAATACATATGTGACTGTGCATATGAGAAAGACATTAGTAGTGTATTATTGTATATGAAAGACATTTTGCACATCTAGAATGGCACCGTTACATTTATATATCATCCCTGCTCTCTGAATTTATGCTAGTATATTTATAATAATGTATTCAATGCTGAAATGATTATATTGGTCTCTTCATATTTTTTTCAGAGAATTGCCTTCTCCTATTCGTGGATTACCAGCTGTGAGGGATAATTACATTGTTACGGTCAGATTCAGGGACCCAACATATCCCAAAGACTTTGTATTTCCAGCTCGTAAGCTAGACAATGCTGAACCTCCTCCGCGTGTGTTAAAGAGCGATCAGATAGGACCTGGAGCCCCAGGGAGCTATCGTCCAACCATTGGCTTCAATCCTAACATGCCAAGGGCCTCCCTTGATATCTCAGGACATAGAGCTTTAGGGTAAGTCCAGTTGAAAAACAATGAAATTCTCATGGTCAGATTTGGGTTCAATCATGAGGCTGCAATAAATTTACTATCATATGAAAAGATGTTTTGCTTTTGGTATAGATCAATATGCTATTGATTCAATTGCCCAATATTCATATTCCATCTGTTAAAAGAAAAGAAGAAGGAGTACTTTTAAATATCTTGAATTAAACTTCCTTGTGCTGAAAGGAAGTCTGTAAAATATTTTTGAGTCTTTAAATTCAAAAATATTCAGTTTTACGAACATGTACAATAAAGCTTTGAAGAAGCCATTATAATGCATTGGTCCCCTTTGATGCTTATATATCCTATGTTCCATTACCCTGTGGTTGTTTTTGTCGAGGCATAAGCTACACACACAGTTTTACTGCATGACAATGCTTTGCTGTTTGGTACTTTTTTTTTTTTTTTTTCTTCATTCCATCCTGTAGTGAGAAAAATTATGGAAATAATTGCTCTACAGTACTGTGTAATAAGAAGAAAAGGTGGCCAGATTATCCTCTGCAGAATGTATGCATTAGGATTCTTTTACATTAGTGAGGCAGTTTGTGTCTTTTCTAGAAATGTGGTATACTTGAAGATCATTGTGTAAGCTGGTTCTCTCAAAGAGTGAATGCAAATTGGGACAGTATTTCACATTATATAATATCTCGAGGAGACTTAGCCTCAGTTGCATGGCATAAAAATAATTATGAGTGTCAGTTACAGATACAGTATAATGTTATTACCACTAGACAATGATAATGTGATGGTGTGTTTGTAGATCATTTACCACAAACATATACAAACGAATGTCCAGTAATAGATCTATATGGCTATAGTGGTAAAAACCTTGATATAAACTAGGGCAACTATAGTTTTAGTATGTAGCGTCTTGACTTATTGTTTACTTGTCGCAGTGTGAGAGCCATGGTAGCTCAGTGGTAAAGAGTGCATGAGTCAGGAAGTGACTAACACGGGTTTAAGCCCACCCTAGGGCACTTGAAAGAGCATCCGGCCTTAATCCCCCGGCTCCAACCTTTCCATACCCGTTTGAATGGGGATGCACTGTGACGCATGAAACGGTGCATAAAATATTAGTTGTCATAATGTGGTATATACTGGCATGTATGATGATGTTATTAGGGACTAGCCTGTAACAGAGCTATTGATATCTTTATTTTTGCTTCTCAAAAAAGGCAACCTTATTTATGAGAAGGAAAACACCCTCTGTATTTTTAAGTGAATTATCTTTTTGTGTAGTGTTTATAACATTGCATTGTCCTCAGTTAACTTCAAACTGATTTTCAGAATTTCTCTAAGTATATTTACGCTGTGTTCTGGTTGGAACTAGTACTGCACTTATTTGTGCTGTCTGTATGGGAAAATTAAACTTCTTAAATAGGTCACTTAATGGGCTGTTATAGTTATGAAACAAGTTTTTGTATAAATTTGATTTTACCCCTTATTTACATCGACTTACTTGAGACACATGTTGGCTCTTCAGATTAAGGCTGACGATATCATTGCACACATAACAGTAACACACATAGTACACTTTATTTATAATCTTATGAAAATTGAAAGCCATGAGTAGAACCAGGATTACTGTGAAGGTATTAGAGTGAATAAAGCAAAACATGGTTGTCTGGAATATCTTGCTCTCTAAAGAGGAGATTGGACTTATCAGCATTTGCTGGTGTTAGTCATTGCCAATACCTCAGACTTCGTGCATCTGGTGTAGACATATCCTTTCAGAATTGCAGATGAATCGAGTGGCTCATATTTAGTAGATATAGGCTCATTATTTGTATTGCTATAAACATTTTTTTCATCCTAATATCATATTCTGTTAAACCCAGCAGGGTAACCACATACAAATACATTGGCAGCAATCTCCCTTGTAAGGGGGATGGCCGAGTCAAAGCACTCACTTTCACCACAAGCCAAACATAATCACATTTAAATAAAACAGAAAGGAAGCAGGTTCCTTTGTAGGTTTACCAAGTAACTTTGTATTGGTTTAATGTTTAAGGCTTGATCTTTTGTTTGCCTTGGGTCTTTTCAATCTAAAGTTCTTATTGCAGATAGGAATATATTATGTTGCCCTAAAATGTAGGTGCTGTATTACCCTGCCTAACTCTTGCGTATACCTCTTAAGCAGCAATTTTTATCTCCCTAACAAAAAGCTGTTATCGACTCTTATTGGTATTAAGCACGTCTTGAATATCATATTGCATAGAATAGACTTTATGTTGCTTGGCTTACAGATGTTACTAGCAGAACTACTCTGGCTCATGCATGGTAGGGGGTGTTTGGAAAGTTCTTTTATACTTAACCTTTTTAATGCATATGTATACAGTGGCTGCAGTCCCCCTTTTAAGGTGAGTGGCTTAGTCATGCATACATTAACATGCTTGGGTCATCCACAGGGTAATTGGGCAAGGATCTTCTGCCCTGAGACCCGATAGCCATAGCTGGTTTTCCCCCCAACCGCTTCATTTCATGGCAACCTCCCCAGTGGCCCCCTATCCCACCTTCTTCATTAGATATAATATCGTATGGTTCGCTGATAACGATCGGTTTGTTGCTCCGTTCTTTTGAAATTTTTCGCAAATGGTTAAGTTGGTATTACTTGCATTAGATAAAAATAACAATTAACGAAAATATTTGAGTATTGGGTTAAACTGGAGGCCCTCTTTAGCTTAGCTGTGGATGTTCATTGATGTCTGGGCTTCCAAAAATAATGCACCTTCCTGTGATACCCTTATTATGTTATATGAATATACAGTAGTCTGTGTCACACATGAGGAAGTTGACTTGCTTTGAGATTCTTATTTGCCAGGCCTATAATGCATTTCATAAATCTGATGTTCAGTCATGATTTCATATCCACAATATGTTTCTTTGGGCATTGGTTTATAAATCAGGTTCGTATCCGTTTGAAAGGATACCCATGTTTGTATCCAGAGCAAATGCACGAATGTGCCATGTTGCTATTTGATCTGTTGATGATAAAATGCTATTCTGGGTTTATCCTTTGTGCTATTTCTTAATTTTAAACCCACTATAAAAGCTGGTGTTATGGTTTTGCATGATGTTTGAAGCTTTTTGATACTTTTTTTTTATTAGCTAATTATAGCTTGTCTTTTGAAATCTTTCAAAACAAGGTGCTTGATGCGCTGAGGAAAGAGTTCATTATAAAAATTTATGGTGTAATATGTTTTCACAAAAGAGCTAAAGAAGACTAGACAGATTTTACTGGTTAAGCCTTTTGTGTTTTGTAGTCTGGTGTCCTGCTTTTTCTGTTTAACAAACCTTTGTCCTATTTTTTCTGTCTTTAGCTTCCCCCACCTGCTCTAAGGTGCTCTCATTTTGCCATTTAAAATGAAATGAAGATGGTATTGATGATTTCAGATACTGTAGATACTTGTTTACATGAAGTACATGTCTTCTATCTTTTTTTTTATTCTGTAACGTTGTTTGTTTTTAACTAATGCATATGCATTTTTAGAAGAATTTTTTTTTCTAGTTTACATTTTACATGGCTATATTTGATGGGATGTTTACTTTTGTACCTCATTCTGTTATGCAGTTTCTGATTCTTTGAAAATTATTTAATCTACAGTTTTTCATAATTAGGTTGTAGTTTATATTTCCTGTATTAGGTGTATTAAAGGTTGAATTTGTAAAAATACAGCCAATGCATTACCTATGTTTGTTGACAAAGAGAGATCGGGGAGTGTAAGGCTCGCAGTCTCCCCCTCTGAAGTAAGGTTAGTGTCACTAAGAGCTCATTCACTTAATTTTCTTGCCCTATGGTTGGCGGACTTTGAGATAGAGGTTTCTGGTCACCTTACTTAGGATATTCATTTTGTATATACTATGCCTATCCTCACTCTCTCCGGGTGTTTTGTGACAAAAAAAATTCAGGGAGGGAGTGATTTATGGCGTAATTGGAGTTTAAATAGTTTTGTTTAATGTCCGGTGTTTAGATCAGTTTGTGCATGGCAAAATGATCTGATTGTATAATAACAGATTACAAACTAATAAGCAGATATCTTATAAATCAAAGCTTGTGATATTTCCTAATTTCTTTGGTATCTACATCTAAGGCATTCTATTTTCCACTATATATTATTAGGTGAAGCCTACTTTTCTTGGGTTTGCATTTCTTTGCAAGAATAACAAGTTCGTTGCATGGTTTTGTGTATAGTTTTTATCCTTTATTACTGAATTATTTTAAATTGACTGCTGTACTTGAGAGCTTGCATATTTTTTGTATGAACAGTGTATAGTACTTATTTGCTCACTTTATACACATAGATGTCTTTCATCTGCTAGTAATGAGTCTTTATTTTGCAGAGTATTTTAAGGTAAAACATTTAATTATTTATGTACAGAATGGTGATATAATTGGCATAGATGCCTATTAATCCTTAAACGGCGAATTATCAATATGAATGCCCTCTAAGAAGACAACAGGTAACGTAAATGTATTTTCTTGTAAAAAATTGTCTGTGCCCTTTGTTTAGGCAAGTCATTGTTCCTCAAAACCCAAAAACCTCAACTCATCTGCCTTTCTTCCTAACCTTATACGATTCTATCAGAACCTTTATAAATCTGTTTCCATTCAACATGTGTTAAAAAAATTGTGACCTGCCGTTTAAGGGTTAAAAATACAAAAAAGTTATAATATTAGCCTTTGATATATATTGGGTCATAACATTTGAATTCATGACAGTGAATGGCATATTTGCTTTTTAAAATTAAATGACAATTTCACTTCTATGGTGCTCAAATTCATACATTGTGTAGCTTGATCTAGTATGTGTAGGTGCAATTTTACATATTACAAACGGACACAGCAATGCACTCACCCCTGCCGTCCTCCTGCAGCCACCTCTTGCCGAACCCCGAGGCTGCTGAAGGGCAAGGAGAAGAGAAAGGTCTTCTACCAAATCCTCTACCAGAGGCTGTTGAAGGACAAGAAGGAGGAAAAGGTCTCCTACCAACTCCTGTCCCAAATCCTCTGCCAGGAAGTCTCAACAAGAAGAATATGCTCAGTGTCACGCCATACCTCTTGGCTGGAGGGATGAACAATGAAAAGTTGCCACTTCTCCAAGGTGAACGGGGTGGTAAAGGACTCCTAGGGGTAGCTCCTAAGGGTGGAGGATTACTCCCAACACCACAACATTCGCAACCACCACCTCTGCCTCTCGTATCGCCAAGTCAACACCCACAGGAAAATGAACTTGGTCCACTTGGAATTATAGAGGCTTTGTTGGGCTCAGGACTTGGAAGTCCTCCTGACTTTCAAATTTCTGGAAATCGAGGAGAGCACCTAGGAGGTCTTGGACAACAAGGACGTGGTAGACCAAAATTTGAACTTGTCGGATCTGGCATCGGCCACCCTGAATCACAAACTGGAACTTTACCTATGCTTGGAGATGGCAGTACTTCTAATATAAATCAAAGAGCAAGGGGAAAGGGTAGGGTTAGAGAAAACTTGGCATTTGGATCCCATAGGGAAGAAACTTTCACTTATAGTAAACAAACTCATCAAGATGGTCTTTTGGGTGCCTGTCCACAGGATATTGGTGAATGGGTCAATAATCAGCCAAACAATCTTCTCAAAACAGAACCTGTACCTAGAGATTCCTTTAGAAGTGGATGTAGAGAAGGTTTGCTAGACAAAGCAAAAAGCAACAGTTACGTGTGTGATTTCAGTGATAACAGCCACTTTAGACAGGAATCCCTTCCAAGAGGACCTTTTAATAAATCCAGTTTTGAAGGGAAAGGACTTCTAGGTGAAGGACCCAGTGACATTTATGGTGGAATAAATGATGATATGGTCAGTGGTAGTGCAAACTTGGAAGGAGGAGGAATGTTTAATGACTATTATGAACCAGAAGTAGGTCGGAGAGGACTTCTCGGCTTCGCTCCTGAATTGAGGTGTTTAAAAAATGCTCATTTGAAATTTAATCTTATGATAATTCTGTTTTTATATTGTTTATCATTTTGTTTTGTATGGGAATACCTCATGAAGGTTTTTCGGTGGATTACTTTATAGAGTATGTTGTTGAGATAATTAGGAAAGAGTGCTTAGTTTTAACGTAGTTCCTTCACTTATCTTTATTACAATCTCTTTATTTTATTGTAATTTGTTTTGAAACCACGTACGTAAATTTTAACTTAAAAAATCGTATGCTGGACCTAGGTGCATTACTGTCGCTATACACTTTGTTTCTTTATACACTAGGTGACTGTATGAATTGGCCTGAGGGTTTTTATAATAGGACCTAAGATGTGTGAGGCTGTGAAATGTAAAGTTTCTGGAATAAAAACTTGCTGTTAGGTATCGAATGTTCATGTTGGGATTAGGTACATATCTGTAAAATAATAGCTTGGTATAGAACTGGTATTACCTCGTAAAGAATTATTTACTTTTAACAAGTATGCATAGTCTAGGTTTACGTATATTTAGATTATACCATAATAGATATAATGAGATTTGTTTGGGGTCTAAGTATGACAGTTTAGAGTATGCTTTGTGTGATCAAGTATTCTTTGTAGTTTTGTTTAATTAGAAAAGGATGCAGCTTTTAATTGACTGATAACCTTTGTAGGGTCATTGTAGGTGTCAGAAAGGGATGCATAACTTTTGTTTTTTTTTATCATTTCCTTTTAGCTAATGGGGAATATTGTCAAATAGGACTTGAAGCATAGTTGCAGTCATTACATGTGTTTTCCCCTTTTCTTAATCTTGTATCCCCTGTGAGATGTTAATTATTAACTTCTCATTTTGATACAAATAACTCGAAAGCTAATGTCTGTATTGCTTTGGGTGAGTTTATATGAGCTTTTGGTTTCATTCTGAAGTGATTTAGATTACTTATCTGTATCTTTCAGAATATTTTGCATATCGAGTTTCTGGTACCTCAGATATTATATTGATGGTCACTACTCTCTAGATATTTGCTGTTCATTTAAATTCTTCAATAACAGTGTAGTCAGCTTTATCCTGAGTAATTATTTGAATACAGTATTTAAATTTGTTATAATTGATACAAGTGTAAATGACGTCCACTGTGCAGTGGGTGAATTCACTATGAGTCATATACCTTCTGGAAAATAAGTACATTATATATATATATATATATATATATATATATATATATATATATATATATATATATATATATATATATATATATATATTATATGTGTGTGTGTGTAATACTGAAATATTTTTGTCAAATTGGAAACATATTAAATTGGTTTCATAGTTCAGTAGTTTCTAAAGTAATTAAAAAGTAGAGAGAGAGAGTACTAATCTGTTTGATAACTGCTAGCATTTGAGAGAATCTTGAAAGTATTTAAGTCCTCCTAGTTCAGTATATTAGTCATGACTTCCTGTTGTATATGTGAAATTAGAGTAATTTCCATAACTTCTTTTTATTTGATCCATTTGACTGCAAGAATGCCATATCACATCATGAAATTAGAACTAGAGTTGTTAATGCTTAAAGTTTGTAACAGGACGACCCATAGACAGACAGACAAACAGGTGTTAATGTTTTTGCTTATTTGCCATTTTTCACTTCTATTGTAGTCATCATGTGCCTCGGGGAAGAGGTGGAGGTCCGGGACAGTACAGTAATGTACCACCCCCAAGGGGAATGGGTCATGACAGAGGAGGCATGAGAGGTGGACGAGGTAGAGATGGAGGAGGAGGAGGCAGCCTTCTGGGATTACCCCCAGTTCAGTATCAAATGATGAGCCAGACTTCGAACTATCATGGGTGAGAAAAATTACTTTTTATTTATCAGTGTCTTCCTTCCTATGAACGTCTATTGAAATCTTTATCAAAGGGAGAAAATGAAGATGAAGTGTGTGTTGTTGCTTGGTAGTAGGCATGATCAACTTGTTTAATTGTCTTGTCTGTTTAAATGGTCATTTCTCTTTTATACCATATTCCTTACTTTTGGCATATAACGTTTTGCTCATGTTGTCTCCAAATATCAGAGAAGTACAGTTGCTTGATTATAAGTACAAGAAACTTGCTTTGTAGTTGTGTGTTGACAGGTCTGTTCTCTTAATCCGCATACCTTGATTTCTTCACTAACAGTAATTTTGCTGGATGTCATCTCCAGGGTGAGAGAATTTCAGTACCTCTTTCACACATCAGAGCTTCCCTTTTACATAGTGATGTAATTATTGTCTCAAAAATGTTTCATTTGCTTAGTATTATGAACTTATTGCGCAGAAGGAATGTAGTTATGTGTTGTGGTCTAGAAAATTTATATATATTATAATTTCACTCCTGATTCCTATTTACAGTGGTGGTGGAGGACAAGGTGGAAGATACAACCACAATCAATCGTATGGTGGCGGCGGCTACAACAAGCCGGGTGGATACAACAGTAGTCAGTGGTAAGGAGCATACTTCATAACCTTTCTTAATAGACTTTTTATACATATGACTTGAACTGGCATTCAGATTAAACCTGGAATCAAGTTTTGAACTTTGACTTAGGCAAGAACTTGATTTGTTCACTTTCATGATATACTTATGTCTTACAGGGAGCTAATTATTATATTTAGAGAGATGCAAATTGAGTATTAGTTTTATTATCTTGGTTCTTTTCTATTAATTGTGGCCTCCTTGTTTGCTCTGGTAGCAGTAGTTGGTGTATAAAAAAATAAACCCTTGTGTTGTGGGAGTTTAAATTTCCCTGTAGTACATTCAGCCTGTCTGAGCAGGTAACTAAAACAAATATCCATGATAATGATGGAAAAGAAAAAATCCATATTTATGCTCCTTGCTTATAAGAGACAGCTATAAGGAATGGAGAGCGTAAGGGACGTCAATCTTCCCCACTTGAAGTTCAATTCTATAGTAATCCCTTCTTTATCGCGGGTGTTACGTTCCAGGACCACTCGCGATAGGTGAAAATCCGCGAAGTAGCAGCACCATATTTATTACAGGTATTTTACATTTATTTTACCTTTATAAACCCTCCCTGCACTGCTAACAACTCACCCTTTACTTTATTAATAACAGCGTGCAAGCGTAAATTTATATGAATGTGACAGGTAAGTTTACCATAAATAACGGCAAGCAAGCGTAAAGCTATATGAACGTGATAGGTAAGTTTACCGTGAATGACATGATGATGACGTTTACATACTGCAGAGCCAATGACAGCTCTACGGCTTCTTTTTGTGAAGATGGTCTTGTAAGGAGTCATGGCATCATCAGTAATATTGCAGAAGTGCACCGAACGACCATACCATCGTCCCACTCTTGTGGGACGATGTAGCGAACAGCAGATTCGTTGATGCCGAAATGGCGTCCGACAGCCGAGAAACTTCTTCCTTCCTTCAGCATATCTAACAGTTTTACCTTATCTGCTATGGTCAACATCTTCCTTTGCTGCTTAGGCTCACAACCAGAAGCCTGAGAAGATGAAGGATGCTTGGGCGGCATTGCAGGGGTTGAAATAAAGCAAAAGTTTTACAACAAAAAAAACAAGCACAACGCATTAAGAGGCACAACGCGAAAGGTGCACACGTGAGTAACTGAATGGGTGAGACAAGACAATGGAAGATGCTGGAAGAATCAAGCTTCAATCAAAAAGCCAATCAGACCCCAGGATACAGAACACAATTCTGTGATTCGTCGTCTCCCACCCATCAGCCAATAGCATTCCATATACTATCTCACGTAGGTGCGACCCTTTTCGTTTTCCAAGACGCAGTGACCGGCATCGTATTTTATATGGTGCAATACTGTGAGTTACATGTTTAAATTTATGTTTTTTATTTTTTACTGTTTTATTATTCTTAGGCTAGGAAATACTTTTTTTTATCAATAAAATATTGAAAATACTAGAAATTTTAATATTTCCACATATCGTGGATTCCCACGATATACCCAGAAAATCTGCGATATAAAATACATATGCTCGCCATGAAAACCGCGATGCACTGAATCCACGGAAGGTGAACCACGATATAGTGAGGGATTACTGTATATGCAAAGCTAATGATGGCCAAGACGCGGATGTACAGGTTATGATGAAGTCACTGCTTCCTTTTTTCTAATGATAAAATATCTACTTATCTTTTCAGATGTCCTGAAGTATGCTGTGAGATTTTCATTAGTTACCCTGTAAAACAGACCTTTACAGCAAGAGTTTTTACATGTTGTCTTCTCTCCCCCCTCATATGATGGTAGCCTATCATTACCATAAAATAGTAGTTACTGTAGGTCAAGGAAATGGCAGTATAAAAGTCTCCGATTTCTGATTTCAGGCAAGGGCAAGGCTCAAGGGGTGGCAGTGGATATAACTCACGAGGTGGTCAGAACAATTACAACGCACGTGGCGGAGGTGGCGGTTACAGAGGCAATAAGAGAGCACGTGGCAATAGTGGTTACTTCTCCTCTGGATATTAGGGTTTCGTAGCCCCCTCACTGGATGAATGGTCATTAGCAAATTGGCCAGTTGATCTTATCATCCTTGTTATAGTACTATGTCCTCAGAAAATGGTTGTTAATGCCTGTTAACCAGCCACACAAGCATTCAGTGTACAAATTTGGGTGATGTATGAATCTAGTACTCCTTGGATGATACAGTGATCATCTTGATGACAGTTTGTGCTTCAGCATAGTTCACACTGCTGTATGCAAGAATACCAGAGAATAATGAAATGGGTATATTGACTATACTACAAGGTATTAAATATTTAATTACTGCATATCTTGAACAACTTTGGGCTCTTTAAGTTTTTACGCATTTTTGGCAGTATCACAGCAGAGGGGTAGCTGCATTTTATTTAGGTAATGATATTCTTTTACAGTGGTTTTTTATGAATTTAAGCAGCATTATATTTATACCTTGTAGTTATGCAGTTCTTTGTAAACTATTCAATATGTGTATTGCAGCGAGACAAGTGGTATGTGGACGTTGATGTGGAATAAATTTGTTTTAATATCTGTAGATAAATTAATACTTGCAAAATTCAATTGGCTAAATATTGTGTAACGAGAGTACTTCATTTTTCTTTAATTGTTGCCTTTCCAGGACTCATGACATGACATAGCAAGTGCTTATCTTTTGTAAGTTTTACTCAATTGTTTTGAATAATGATAAAAACAAGGCAAGAATAATTATGGTAATGTCATGGTGAAAGATATGTTTTAGATGTTGCTTTGTATTGTGTGTTTATGAAAACTATATAACATGTATACTTAATATTATTGTATTTATAATTAATGAGAAGCAAGTTTTTAATAATAAAAACAGTTAAAGGATTATTATTGCTAGAAAGGCACAACATTTGACGAATATCCTATCTGTTAGCCAGTACGTCAGCTGTATAAAAATATATGCATTCGTGCTCCCCCCCAAAATAGTTTTTTTTTTTATGAATTTGAATGTACATTAGTGTCATGTAGAAAACTTTGTAAAGTAAATAGTGTATTCTTTCTTTTACAAATTTTGTGTATCCCCGATGAACTTTCATGGCACTTTGAAGTCTATTACATTAGCTGTATTATTTTTATATTGCCTCAGCATACGTTCTCTGTCATTTTCAGAGCAATTTATTTTCTGTCGTGTATATGTACCTTCATCATTTTAGTTGCCATATTCTGCTGGTTGAGAAGAAAGAGTTCTGCTAAAATTGCTCTCATTAGTGTTTTGGAGAAGATTAAATCTTCCCTCGCAATACCCCTTTCTTTTATAGAATTCGAAAATTGGAGATAATATACTTCGTAGTTGGAGAGAGAATACCAGCTATATATGAGTACAGACACTCCCCTACTCACGATCGAGTTAGGTTCCAGAAGTCCGTTTGTAAGTAGAATTATTCATAAGTTCTTACATAAACAAAATTACTGTACCACATACATATGCAGTATGACTTGGGTAAAGACACTTACCTAGTACATAAAACAAGTTGTACATTATTAATCAATTTTAATACAGTAATAATAATGTAATAATGCAGTACAATACAGTAATACATACATTAATACACGGGTAGATAATGGGTAGGTTTTTGTTCGTATCTGCGAATGTTTGTAACTTGAGTAGGAGAGCGCCTGTACTCTGTGTATATCTTAAGAATATTTATAAATGGGAATGGGTAAAGGAAGGTGATTTTCCGTTATAGAAGTTTCATATCTAGCTGCAAAACTGCTGATTGGAAGGTACCCTCTAGCCCTTTTGCCTTAAGTATTTTGTTATTGTTGTAGCCAATCTTCTGGCTTTACAAGGTTATGTAATCAAGTTTGGAGAACTTGACACACACACACACACACTGTCTCTCATCAGTAAGGTATTACTATTCCTTTGACTTTATGTAGTATGCTGTACAAGGTATAACTAAGCATCTATTTTGGGTCATGCCCCCTCCATTCATTTATTATTTAAAGTGTATAAATAGCTTGGAGGAGAAATCGAGGTATATTAGGTTTTGGTGAATGTATGCTCGACTTGGTCATTCCCCTTGCAAAGGGGATTGCACCTATTGTATATGTATGTATAGATAGCTCAAACCTTACAAGTGTTGTTCATATATGTAGGTGGGATGCACATATAAATTGTGAGTTCTTCATATATTAGAACATGGGTACCCGCAACTATATCTTGACAGTGAACAGTTGCATTTGGCCTTGGTACCATTTAGAAAGGACTGAAATAAATTTTAAGTCAAGCATTACCCTCATGGCTCACGAGACTGGAACTGATATAGAATCATAATAGGATGATTATCACTCGGATCTTCCATATATATATATATAGCAAAATGGTAGCGTCTGTGACTCTGAGGCGGCAGGTCGAGGGTTCGTGCCCCGTCACGGACTGAGGTTAGGGCATACACTCAGGGTAACAATTACATCTGCCAAAACAAGTCCTTCATATGAAGGCAACCGTCCTAGCCCTTAGTAGAAAAGTGAGTTCGTGACGTAAAACCGAATTCATCCAATGAGACTAAGCGTATTAATTGATTACCTAATGACATAATAATGACGAACCCTGGAATGATGTGCATGAAGGCTTTCTACTAAAGGTACTGACGGTTCTAAAATATATTTAATAATAGGAAGCATCATGCTTCATGCCAAATAGAGTAATTTGTTTTATTTACATAGTTTGGTATACATCTCAAATGTGGTATTTTTAGATCAATATTTCTTGCTTATGCTGTGATTATCAATTTCATGATCAAATTCTGTAATGGATTACTTGCCAATATCAGAAATGACTGGCTCTGCTTAATGCTGCTGTTCTGTACTTGACGTTTAAGAGATGTGATGTGCATTGTTTAAGAATGTAATATTGGGTGATTGGATTTTCGGGTCGGCCATTATGCTTGAAACAATTTTCTGCGATTATGGTTACCACTTTAACTTATATGGGTAAGTGTTGGGTTATTATTTGATGGAATATACCTATCTTTGTTCTGAATCAAAAGTAGTACTGGTGAAATAGCCAAGACTCAAATATGTATTTCTTAGTTCTCATTAACTCCCCTAATTAGGTCTAAGCATTGATGCTCCTCTCTTTGATGTTTCATGGTCCAGAAAACCTTCGGAGTTTTGTTGCAGGGCATTTTGCATTGTGAGCAAATGCACTTTAAGTTAGAAATTTTTATTCTGACTGGCATTGAAAATTTTCATTACAAATCCTCAAGGCTACCCTTAGAGTGCCGTAAGTATACCACTGTTGAGAAACCCTTCTTTACTGAGTAGGTTATTTAGTAATAATTATAATAAGAATAGGTATCCTTATAGTAGGTATTTGAACCAGTAACAGAAAGATGCAAAAATAGTTGTACAATTCAGATGGGTATTTATGAACAGATCTGATTATGATCCTATGGGTACAATAATGTACCTGTTTATTTAGATGTTCCCCCAAAATTCTTGATTTACTAAATATAGGACCCCAAAAATTTCTAGAGGTAGCCTAACCTGCCCAAACCTAAAATTATATCAAAGCACAAAACATTTCTGATAACGTCAGTTATCAACTCATGTTGGTGAGATTAAAAATTTACCTAATTTAAATAATTAAAATGATAAATCTATCGCTACAGTAAATAAGACTTTTAAGGACGTATGCCAGCGCCACTCCCACATCCGAGTCCAATACCTGCCCATTATCTCCCGGTACCCCACTAATACCCTACCTGTATTTATGATCTATTAAAGAGTGTCCATATAACGGGGTGTACCCTTACGATAACTTGCAGTAAAATTTTACCGAAATTATAGCTATGATCCAAAGTCACAAGCTTTGTGTGAAATAAGTGATGCTTGCCATAATCATTCCCAGGAATGTCTTCACCAGAGAGAATGTGGGAGACTAAAGTGATTTCGTCCATTTGGCACAGCACCCCGATATAGCGCCTGAGTTGCCGGGTGCCAGGGGAGTAAAGCATCACGTACAGTGGTCAGGTAAGATGATTAATTCATATTTCTCTTATTTACAATCGATATCCAAACTCACACTTATCCTTACAACCTATTTAGAGTTAAAAGGGTCTGATGGAAAAGGAAAGTTCATCTTTACAACGTCTGGAATTCCGAGATTCAAGCGATTTCAAGCAGGATGTATTTTTTTCAATACAAATGCACATTGTTGGTGTAAGATCAGCCTAGAAAGGCAACGCAGTATCTCTTATCTTAAATATCGCTTACGAAGAATAACAAAGAACATAACGAAAGAGTATACTGGTATTTATTATTTGTTGCCAAGTGCGTAATTCATGGGGAAACCTTCGCATGAAGGTGTGCATTATGGAGCGCCCTTCATCTCCGTTCTCTTTCACTGCTTGCATTAGAGAAAACTTGCTCGGCTTCACGAAAGACTCCGAATTTGGCCTTGTATTTTTTGATTTTATCAAGTGTTATTGATAACTAATTGCGTCTTTATACAGTAATATATATGAGCTTAGAATGTATAACAATAATATTACTTTAGGGTATGTTTGGCCACGGTGAAGCTAATGATTTTTAGAGCTTCTCTCCCAGAAACATGGTTCAGTTTATATACTTCATCTAGATGAAAACAGAAGTGTCGCATTTCAATAGAAGGAATGGAAATTTACTTGTATTTTTTTCCTATATGTCATGGGAAGTCAATTTTTGTGTGTGTCAATATGTATGGTTTATGTAGTTCTTTAATATAGGCTTCCGGATGATAATTCTGTCATTTGAAGCTAGCTTTCCAATCTGGGTTAAGAAAGAAATAATAATTTCGCATGTCAGAAGGTTGAGCATATTGTTCTCGTGTTTAGATTAAGCAGACACATTCCAACTCATTTGTCTGGCAGTGAAGATAATTCCCCCATCACTAATAAAGATGCTCCCTATGCAACCAATATATATTTTTTTTTATTTATTAACCTAGCCGAATCCAACCTAAAATTACCAAGGTAAGAGTAGTGTCTCCTGTTTCTGTTGGGAGGAATTATCTCACTTAATTTGTTCATCTTGTCTAATTCGCACATAAAATATAACTAGGCATCTACGATTTTTTTCGTGCAAAATTATTTTATACATAGTGTAAAGGTTTGTATTAATAATGAGCGTATATCATGGCTTCCAGTTTATTGTTGCAAGATGTGTGCCGGTCGGCTCAATCAATATAAACATTAGAAACCAAATAGGTAGAAATACAATGAAAACAAAAGAGGTGCGATAAAGGGAATAACCTTATTATCAATAAAGGATTAGATCACTTATATCATAACATTCCTTTCCCCTAGAATTTGCAATACATCACATATAAAAAATAAGTCATCAACTTCTTAAAACAAGGCACACATGAAAATTCTATATAAGGAGTTCAAAACACTATTTACAAATTAAGACGATCAGGGGGCTTGATATTTCTCTGAGACCTTCTCACTACTGGAGTCTGTATAGGTAACTCATCACATGCACTATTACTTACATCTCTTGAAGGTACATTAATAACATCTTTTGAAAGTACACCATTTGTTTCTATAATATTAGAATTGGTTGTTAATTCACTAGGAACACTTGTTACAACAGGATTATCAGCTTCAATTTCACTTACAACAGGATTATCATAATCATTATTCAACATTTCATTATTAGACTGATTGAAATCTCCAAAATATCTATGCATCAATTGATCAGAATGTCTTTTCCATATCATATTCCCTGAACAATGTACTTGCACTTTATAATTTCTTAAACCTAATACTTCTACAATTCTACCTTCCACCCATAGTGGACCTTTACCATAGTTACGTGCAAACACAGCATCATCAACTTTGTACATGTTTTCTTCATTTGAAAGACTATCATTACATTCTTTACTTTCTTTCAGCTTTACATCTACAGTACCTCTGAAATTTCTATTAAACATAATCTCTGCAGGAGCTTTTCCTGTAGCAGAATGTACAGTTCTTCTATAGTTATAAAGAAAACGACAAACTCTAGTAGTATAATCTCCCTCTTTAAATTTCCTTAAACCCTCCTTAAATGTCCTTACAGCTCTTTCTGCAAGACCATTAGAGGCTGGATGATAAGGGGCAGGACAAACATGTTTTATACCATTCTTTTGCAAAAACACCTTCATTTCCTGTGATACAAAATTAGGAGCATTATCTGACACTATCATGTCTGGCAAGCCAAAATTAGAAAATACTTTCCTTAGGTGATTTATAGTGACACCAGATGTTGCAGAACTAGAGAACTGTATATCTAAGAACTTACTATAAGAATCAATGACAATTAGAAAATATTTACCATCAATAGGACCTGCATAGTCCATATGGACCCTAGACCATGGTTTTCCCGTATTAGGCCATGACAAAGTATTAGCTGGTGGTTGTTTATAATTCTTAAAACAAATATTACAATTCTTTGTCATCTCTGCAAGGTCTTGGTCAATCTTTGGCCACCAAACCCATTTCCTAGCCTCTGCTTTCATGGCATTTATTCCATTATGACCATTATGTAAATGAGTCAATATCTTACACCTCAACTCTACAGGTATTACAATACGATTCCTGTATAACACTACATCATTATGAAGAGACAATTCATCTTTAACATTACCATATTCCATGAGTAACAAATTATTTTCTTTAGACCAACCAAATCTTAGACAATTAATTAACTGAGACATCACTTTATCTTTCTTATTATATTGTCTAATTACCTTATAAGAAATTTCATCAAAATCAAGCAATTCCACTAATCTTACATACTCAGCAGGAATCCCAGACTGAATTTCATCTTCTACTGGAAGACGGCTAAGTGCATCGGCAATAACATTTTCCTTTCCAGGTTTATGCACTAGATCAAAGTCATATTGAGAAAGTAACAAAGCCCATCTTTGTATCCTAGAATTGGCATTCTGAGGAATTGGCTTATCTTTACCAAACAATCCTAAAAGTGGTTTATGGTCCGTTCTGGCCATAAATTTTCTACCCAAAAGAAAATATCTAAATCTTTTGACAGCGAAAATCAAAGACAATCCTTCTTTATCCAACTGTGAATATTTCATCTCAGCACTACTCAATTTCTTACTTGCAAAATAAATAGGTCTTTCTACTCCATTGACCTTTTGCAATAACACACATCCTACACCAACAGGTGAAGCATCAACTTCTACAATTCTACCTTCCACCCATAGTGGACCTTTACCATAGTTACGTGCAAACACAGCATCATCAACTTTGTACACATAGGCTAAGAGAACCAGTAGCAGGAGTGTTTAAGCATAACCAACCTTGGTATTAGAGTTTGAAAACGGCTCTGTTGTATATAATGTTTTAACCATGAGAACAGGTATTTTGCCAAAGTATATATATATATATATATATATATATATATATATATATATATATATATATATATATATATATATATATATATATATATATATATATATATATATATATATATATATATATATATATATATATATGCTGCTTATTTTTCAGGTCATGGCTGGTGTTGTGAAACCTAAGCGTCGAGGGGGCAGGAAGCCCAAAAAGGATGCTTTGAGACCTACTGTTGGGCAGAGCACTGGTGGTTTGCTAGTTAATGATTATGGTGAATGGGACTTGAATGCTGTTGACAGTATTAATGGCAGTGTGTCTGTGTCGAGTTCAAAAGATGTGAATAATCAAGGATGTGGAATTTTAAAAAAAGGAGAGAGTGTTTTGTTTCGGCCCGTGGATGTGGCTAGGGAAAATGTGGGTGTTCTATATTCGCCTGTAAGTTTCAAAGCAGATTTGAATGGTGATAAGGTGCGTGATACTGATGGAATGAGAACGGGTCTTCCCGTAGGTAATCTGAATAGCTTTAACATCTTTAACGACGATGGTCAAAGGCATTTAGGGTATTTAGTCAAGGATTGTGGGACTGGTGATTATGGCGATGACGTTGATGAAGAAGGTTTCATCAAAGTTAGGCGTCGTAGGAGGAGAGCGAAGAGAGATATACCATTCGTACCTCCTGATGAGGCATGCTCGAAAAACACTGACACGTGGATTCGCGAGGATGTTGCTTTTGCTCAAACTGTAGCTCCAACGAGCTGTGATGACGATTCCTACGGTGGGGTGTTTGGAAGTGTGCGAAGGAGAGCGCGTGGGTATATGAGAATGGATGAGGATAGCGTGGATGCGTTGGATGAAGACGACATAAGTTTGAAAAGTTTAGCTTCCATATTAAAAGACTACCGACCGGAAGACCATGATGCTGTGGACGATGATGAAAACAACGAAGTAGCTTATGATGGCGGGAGTTCCAGGGTTGACCTTGCTAACAAGGTCCCAGACGATATGACCCCCCTTGTTTGCGACGAAACCCTCATGCCTGCTGGAAAGAAGGACGTCGCAACGGACAAAGGTGAGGATATACAATTAATTTTTGGTCTTTTTGGCCCGATTTCTTGAACAGTGTAAACCTAGGATACCATATTGTTAGTGTGTCTAGCTAACTAACAATATGGTATCCTAGGTTTACACTGTTTAAGAAATCGGGCCTTTATCTTCCTCATATTACTTGAATGAGACTCGTTGTATATGCAGCATTTGTAGTTTTATATAAGTACAGTTTTATGAGAAATCTTTTTAATATATGACATTTATATTTATGCGATTCTGTTTAACTCCAATAAGTCTTAAATTCGTTATAATTTACCTGCACAAATTGTTACAATGTAGTAAGAGAAAAAAAAAGTCAATTATGGAAGACAACCAATTCTAAATAATAATAATAATAATAATAATAATAATAATAATAATAAT
This sequence comes from Halocaridina rubra, assembly GCA_037179515.1. Lineage (NCBI taxonomy): Eukaryota > Metazoa > Arthropoda > Malacostraca > Decapoda > Atyidae > Halocaridina > Halocaridina rubra. Next base: position 42,207 of record JAXCGZ010015335.1, on the reverse strand, counting down.
AATAATAATAATAATAATAATAATAATAATAATACTATTAAAGGAAGGCATTTGCAAATGTGTGCTAAGCGTGGGTGTTGTCTAGCTTTTCCAAGGTCGTGCAACAGCAACGCTATTGAACGCCTGATCTGAAAACTGCTGCATGTATCACCTACAAGTCTCCTCTCCTTATGTGGCACACCTTCAAGTCTGGTATAAATTTTTTTTCTAATTTTTTTTTTTTTTTTGGTATGCTGAAATTGACTTACGTAGCAGTTTTATTTCAAGTTCTTTTCGTTTTATATATATATATATATATATATATATATATATATATATATATATATATATATATATATATATATATATATATATATATATATATTTTTTTTTTTTTTTTTGTTTTACTGACAAATACCAGTCCAAGTGTACGTATGAACTAGTATAATAATAACATGGAAAGTTAGGCGTGACCAGCATTAGGCTATGATGTTTTTGGAAGTTGAAATGGATATTATATTTTGCACTAGCTTCGACTTTGTTCATGCATCATCTCTCTTCTCTCTCAAACTTTATACCAAGTTAAAGCTGCGTAGTTTTTATATATTACAGTTTCGTGCTTTTATTTTTATATTTTACCAAGTTATAAGCATACTTGGCCTGTATTATGCGAAATAAAGAATGAACAATCTAATGTACATTAAAAGCATCTAAGTCCTTCAGTATCGTAATGATCTTTTACCTAGGGGGTATTTGTCAACTTTAAGGCGACTTCGACAACATTGCAGGTTATTACTTGTTTACTACTATTTCTTTTTAATGTGTGACACCAGACCGGAAAAGGAAAACCTGCCCCTATCGGGCCTGGGCACAAAGAAAACATAAAATAAGTAGAAACATATGGAGACTGCTGCAACTTGTCAGATGTGAGGAAAAAACAGGTGTGTAACGAATATCCAAGATTATTCGGTGTTGATATAGGCATAGAAAAACCGTAACTATAGGAAGAATTAGAAGAAGAAAAATGTAGACCATTGCGGCAGGCCAGATACTCTTAAGTGGTCCCCACGGCCCTGCCTTGCTGCATCACCGATGTCTGTAAATAGCTCATATTGGAAAAAATCGAGTTACGTTACGTAAGATGGGTTGCTGAATCTCGGGTAGAATATCCGTTTTAGGTCTTACAGAAGGGAACCTAGCTTGATGAGGGTGGGTTAACCTCTATATGCCCTTGAACGACGACGACACCAGCGACAAGAGCAACTCCAACGACGTCAGAAACTGGAAGGGAATAATTTGGAGGGTGACCTTTCTTATACTGTGAAGCAAGCTGCCTTTTGGGGTTTGTTGCGGTTGGTGTCGAGACAGGTTTTTACTGCAAGCAGGGCTCCTGGTGTGCGTATGCTTGAAATAATCTCGTATCCATCTTTTGGTATCTAGCAGTATTTAAATAAGTACTTTTGTAGCCCCCTAAAAAAACTAAGAATTGAAATATGGTATATTAGGGATATAAAGAATTTTACATTGCCTTATCACATTACATTTTAACACGATTTTGTTTAAATTATGCTCAGTATAGAGACACATTCACTGGCTTTGATACTGATAAATTCTGATTGACGGAAAGGCTTGCATATGAAGTGAAATTTTATGCCTATTAAATGCCTGCAAAGATGACAGTATCCAAAGAGATAAACCGATACACGCAATGAATAACTGTCTTATTCATATTTACTAACCAAAACAAAGTGGGGTCCTAAAACGGCAAAATCCCCCTCCCCCTTGCTTCTCCCCCAAGTGTAATCACACACACACACACACACACACACACACACACACACACACACACAAATGTAAGGTAGCCTTCAGGCACATGGACAAGGAAATGTTCAGAAATATTTATGTAACCTATGTGAGGCCAAAACTCGAATATGCAGCCCCCTTTTGGAATCTGCACTTGAAAAAGCACATAGCTAAGCTTGAAAAAGTTCAAAGACATGCCACGAAACTGGTGCCAGAAATACGCAATCTCAGTTATGATGAGAGGCTGAGGGAATTAGACTTAGCATCACTGGAAGCTAGAAGAGTGAGGGGGGATATGGTGACAGTCTTTAAATTCCTTCATGGTTATGATAGAGTGGATAGGGATCGATATTTTGATATGGCTGGCTCTAGAACTAGAGGTCATAGTTTGAAGCTTCGTAAGAAAACTTCTCAAAAACCTAGGAATTCACTTTGATAACCACATGTTGTTTGATTCCCACATAGATAAAGTATGCAAAAAGGTTACAGGAACATTAATGTACTTATCACGTATAAAAGACAATTTTGAGACTACCACTCGAATAACTGTTGTTGAATCTCTAGCCCTAAGTCACATTAATTACTGCACAACTGTTTGGGGAGCTACCACTAAGACTCAGATAAACAGAATACAGAAGCTTATTAATTTTGCAGCTCGAGTTGCCCTGGGAGGAATAAGAAAATATGACCACATCACACCAGCTCTCAATAAACTTGGGTGGCTGCGGGCAGAAAATAAGGTCGCTTATGCTATTTATGTTTTTGTATTCAAAATTTTGGACCATCATTATCCTAGCTGGCTATTTGATTTAAAAACAGTCAGGGATATAAGGGGAACCAACACAAGACAGAGCAGTGAGCTCTTTATTCACAGAACAAACACAGAAGCAGGTTCAAAGATGATCACTATCAAAGGGCCAACACTCTGGAATAATATTCCAGAGCATCTTAAAAATGCATCCTCCTTCACAGCTTTCAAAGGCAAACTATATAGTTTTCTTTTGGACAAATAGTTGCTGCTCATTAAGAACTAATTATTCTCATTGTAAGAAAACAAATATGGAAATGATGCCGATAATAACGATCCTGTATCTAGTGGCATACTTACTACTTTATTATTAACATTATTGTAACATTTTTATTACAGCATTATTATTTTCTATGAAAGCTACATTTAATTCAACTATATGTCTAACCCTCTTATTTGTTAGTTTAATTACATGTCTACTTATAAGTTACTATTAATGTTGAATAACCATTGTACAAAATGGAAATAAATGTTTTTGTTTTGTTTTGTTTGTTTTGGATGTAAGGAAATACTTTTTCAGTGTAAGAGTAGTTGATAATTGGAATTCGCTAAGCGAGGAGGTAGTTAATGCTACCTCAATCCATAGTTTTAAGGACAGGTATGATAAGTATCACTAAGTATAAAATGGAACCGATCAGGAGACGGGAAGATACGAGCTTTGGGCTCTTTCCTGTAAACACAATTAGGTAATCACACACGAGTGCACGCGCATTGATAAAATACACGACAACCGGTTTTACATCCCTATGCATAGGATATCATTTCGACCGGTTTGCAGGAGAGGACTATTTTAAGTTATTATGGTAATGTTTACCTCCAAATATCCTATCATTTACTTTGTATGATGAAAATATTTGTTTTACGAAGCTTGTTACAGGTAAATATTCATACTATATGCATAGGAGGCGTTCTCATGAACAACATTTGTTCCCTAGAGAGAGGAAATATTTTAAAATCAGTATTTCTTTCTCCACTGCGGGACATTAGGAAGGGCATTCAGACTTAATGTTCCAGTTTTAACCTGTGTCCACTTCCATTCGAATGGAAATTTGTAGTGACAGATATAATGGCACAAAAATTTTTGTACTATATGGATGATTATAACTTCCGACTGCGTCCAGGTTCAAAAAGGCGAAATGATTGTAAGACCAGAGAACATCTTGTCTTTGTTAACCTTCCTACTCACCAATATTTCATGAACTCTGCTATATAATTATGGACTATAATATTTCTTGTCTGGTAACACATCAGAAGAGATAGTATACGACTATATGTTGATATAGAGTAATTGATATGGAAGAAAAAGAAAAACGGGGAGGATGAGTTGTCTGAAATTGAAGAAGACCAATTTAAAAATCATAACAAAATAGACCGTAGAGAGAACGTATTCGTGTAGGCTACTGATAATTCTGTGACGCAATGGCATACCTAAAACCTTTCTCCTTCCTTCCACCTTTTGAGAGGGGAGGGAGACAGGGAATTTGTCCTTCACAATGTCGAGCGTGTTGGGACTACGAAATTAGAGGTTGCGAAAGGTGCTTGCAGTCATTTGGGCCTTGTTGCTATTGCGTTTATTGCAAAAAGTGTTGGTATGCTCTTCTATTTCAATTTGTGTATGATGTTCCCCATAATTTTACACAGGATGATGGCTTTGGTTCTTAAATAACTGTTACAGTGCTGCAAAACGCATATTCCATAGACCATCCCGTTCTAATGGTAATGTTCCGAATTATAATGATACATATCTTAGTTATCCCTACTTCCAGGGATGTCAAAGTTTAGTCAAGACTCTAAGAACACTAAATATGAGTTTAGTTTTCAAATATGAAATACTTTTTGAAATATGTTGAATAAAAACAGTCCTGTTTCCAATTTTCATTATATATATATATATATATATATATATATATATATATATATATATATATATATATATATATATATATATATATATATATATAGAGTAAGGAAGCCCATCAGTGAAACAAAACTCATGAAACAATGCTATATTCGGATCCTAACTGGATCCCTTCTCAAGCACAACTGTGCTTGAGAAGGGATCCAGTTAGGATCCGAAATATAGCATTGTTTTGTTTTACTGATGGGCTTCCTTACTA
>JAXCGZ010015335.1:10000-32500 GCA_037179515.1 Halocaridina rubra | reverse complement strand
AGCATCAGTTTTGGATTATATAGCCCATATTGCAGTCATTTGTTCCAAATACACCACACATCTAATTGTGTACTCATTTAGCCTTTTAAGTTGACAAGAACTAGTAGCACTTGCGAGGGACACCACTATCTTATTTTAATCTCATAGAGATTTTATCTTCGAACAAAAAATGATGTACTACTATTGGCAATTGAGATACCAAGCCCACAGTAGGCACCTATTGTCATTTTAGGTGCTTAAACTGGGATAGAGGTAAAATGCCGGTGTTAAGTGTTAGGTAATATTAGGTTAAGGTAATTTAACCTAATCTAACCAAACAGTAAATTTTGTGTTCAGCACGTTTTTATTATTTGACTCATAGCATGACTATTTTTGGATTTAGGTTGAGTGCAGGTGCTTCCTCTTGGATTGAGGTACATCAGATGCCTATTCGTGGGATATATCCTAATTGCATATACAGGGGTTACTAACGCACGTGGAACCTCACTAGTCTTGCCTTATCATCTAAAGTTTTTTTTAATATTAATATTTAATGGTGCTCTCATTTAGGCAGTTAAGTGGACAGGGGCGATTAACGCTTGAGAGAGACGCCACCACCCGTCCCTCTGATCTTGAAGTGCTTTTTATCACCCAACACACTTTTCCACATACCTCTTATGCATTATATCAGTACCCTCGGAGGCTTAATGGAAAGACGCCACGACCCTCTCCTTCATATATTAAGGGATATTTTACCTTATATCAAGGTTTCTTATTCCGTCTTTTGCTATTTATTTCTAAGTTTTGTACACCATGAGTCTTTATTCAAATGAGGGTGGACACAGGTAGAAACTGGGGGATTAAGGTTGGATACCCTTCCAGTCTCCTTCAATGGGATCGAACTTGCATATATCAGGCTCGTCTTTTGTCGATTCGTGTGATCTACCACTGAGCTACCGCGGCACCCTTCGCCTTAAAGGAGGTTTACACGGTCAAACGGTTCGTCGAACGCGGTTCGACAGACAAGTGTTTGAAGTGATGTTCGAACGTGTGAACGGGGTATTTGGTTGTCGAACACGGACAACCAAATACCCCGTTCACACGTTCGAATATCACTTCAAACACTTGTCTGTCGAACCGCGTTCGACGAACCGTTTGACCGTGTAAACCGCCCTTTACGCATTATACACGAGCAAAAATAGCCTTAATACACCTCGTGACTCGTGGGGCTGATTAAATGAAGGATTCGAGTTCGATCCCGTCCAATTTCACGCTCAAAAATATATTTTATTTTCCACATTAAAGGGGGGTTTACGCCTTCAAGCAGTTCGTCGAACGCGGTTCGACAGACAAGTGTTTGAAGTGAGGTTCGAACGTGTGAACGGGGTATTTGGTTGTCGAACACGTTCCGTGGTCGACAACCAAATACCCCGTTCACACGTTCGAACCTCACTTCAAACACTTGTCTGTCGAACCGCGTTCGACGAACCGTTTGACCGTGTAAACCCCCTTTAACTCACTGGTGGAGTGCTCGAATCGAGAAACGACTTTCGTGGATTCGGAACCTTCGCGGAACATTGGGAAGGGCATCCAATCTTAAGCCCTTGAGTTCATTTAATCTCGATCCACCTCTATTCACGGGAACTAATTATAACACATACAACGGTGCATTATATGTTAAGGAAGTGAAAAGGACGGCATGGGAGTCCGGTGTCTCCTAGCACCTGATTCATCAGCAGGCGCAATGAAGTCATCAGTGGATATGCCAAGCTAGTGGTAGAATCATCAGCTCAGAAACGAAAATACACCAGCATAGTTCTGAACGTAAACAATTAAATAAAAAAAAACTACATTGGAGCATTGTGCAAGAACCGGTTGTGATACGATGGTGAACTGTTTGGAACAGTATTATTTATTTGTTTATTTATATATTTATTTAGTATAATTTATTTATTTACATATTTACTTATTGTGTATTTATCTATTAATATATAGACATGCATATATATATATATATATATATATATATATATATATATATATATATATATATATATATATATATATATATATATATATATATATATATATTTGTTCCGGTTTTACGTCACGGATTCCCTTTTCTACAAAGGGCTAGGACGGCTGCCTTCTTGCGAAGGACTTGTTTTGGCAGATGTAATCGTTACCCTGAGTGCTTGCCCTTGCTAACCTCAGACCGTGACGGGGCGTGAAACCTCGACCTGACGCCTCAGAATCGCGGACGCTACCGCATTAGCCATGGTGACTAATATATATATATATATATATATATATATATATATATATATATATATATATATATATATATATATATGTGTGTGTGTGTGTGTGTGTGTGTGTGTGTGTGTGTGTGTGTGTGTGTGTGAGTGATTACCTAATTGTGTTTACGGGAAAGAGCCCAAAGCTCGTATCTTCCCGTCTCCTCATCGGTTCCATTTTATACTTAGTCATACTTATCATACCTGTCCTTAAAACTATGGATTGAGATAGCATTAACTACCTCCTCGCTTAGCCAATTCCAATTATCAACTACTCTTACACTGAAAGAGTATTTCCTTACATCCTGCAAAGAAGTTTTCTTACGAAGCTTCAAACTATGACCTCTAGTTCTAGAGCCAGCCATATCAAAATATCGATCCCTATCCACTCTATCATAACCATGAAGGAATTTCAAGACTGTCACCATATCCCCCCTCACTCTTCTAGCTTCGAGTGATGGTAAGTCTAATTCCCTCAGCCTCTCATCATAACTGAGATTGCGTATTTCTGGCACCAGTTTCGTGGCATGTCTTTGAACTTTTTCAAGCTTAGCTATGTGCTTTTTCAAGTGCGGATTCCAAAAGGGGGCTGCATATTCGAGTTTTGGCCTCACATAGGTTACATAAATATTTCTGAACATTTCCTTGTCCATGTGCCTGAAGGCTACCTTTTTTCGTGCATGCTGTACGTACGTGCATTTGTACACTCTAGGTTTCTCCTGTGTGTGTGTGTGTATTTTTTTATATTCATTTGCATAGTCATTTATGTATTTTTATACTGATCGCTATATTTATTTGTGCATTATTATACTTGTGTGTTTTCAGTTATTTATTTTTCAGTTGCTATGTCTAATACTGTCTTTTATTATTTTTATGTTCATTTGGTCTTGGCTTTTGCGTTCTGCTTCATGTTTACAGCTTGAAGTTAACATACCGTCATTTTCACTCGTATTTGGTACCGAATTTAATGCCTAATATTGTGGCTGCAAAATATTAGATATGTTGTCACAGTAGCAGCGTTACAAAAGCGAAGAAGATTTCTCTCCCATTATGTTTAATAATAATATTAATGATAATAATAATAATAATAATAATAATAATAATTATTATTATTATTATTATTATTAATAGTTATTATTATTATTATTATTATTATTATTATTATTATTATTATTATTATTATTATTATTATCATTAATATTATTATTATTATTATTATTATTGGAAAAAATATAGATATTTTAATAATATTAATAATAATAATAATAATAATAATAATATTAATAATAATAATAATAATAATAACAGCCAGAAAATTATTCCGCTTGAAGTAAAATATAAACATATTGATTAATTTATAAATTATTTTTTTTTTTAAATGAAGTCTATAGTTTCCCTTTCGGTATTATATATATATATATATATATATATATATATATATATATATATATATATATATATATATTATTTAGTTCGAACTTCCTATAATCCCTGACCGGGTTTTCTTATCATGATTTCTTGAACTGCTTAGTCAGGATATTACATTTGTACTCGCCTTGTTTCTGCATTGAATACTCTCTCTCTCTCTCTCTCTCTCTCTCTCTCTCTCTCTCTCTCTCTCTCTCCTCTCTCTCTCTCTCTATCTATCTATCTATCTATCTATCTATCTATCTATCTCTTTATATGCATCGCTCGATATCTATCTATATAGATAGAAAAAATAAAGGGAGAGAGAGTGGAGTTGCGTTTCGTTCTAGACACTTCCCATCTTTGCAGGCATTATGGGGGAATGATTGCTTGTACTAAAAAAAAAAAAATATTTTCCAGAACCAAAACTTGAAACTACACATGAGAGAGAGAGAGAGAGGAGAGAGAGAGAGAGAGAGAGGAGAGAGAGAGAGAGGTTAAGAACCCCATCGTCAACTGCGCAATATTCTTGTACCTGATGTCCCTTTCCCGTCCTTTCAAGACCAGCAACCACTCCAGCTCCAGACTTGGCTGTTGCCACTCATACCGGTCTCTCTCTCTCTCTCTCTCTCTCTCTCTCTCTCTCTCTCTCTCTCTCTCTCTCTCAGGAAGCTTCATTTTCTCTCAGGAAGTTTCATTCTCTCTCTCTCTCTCTCTCTCTCTCTCTCTCTCTCTCTCTCTCTCTCTCCATTTGAAGCATTATTTGTATGAACTCATGTAATGTCTGACGCCTTGGCGCAATAAATTAATAAAATAAAATAATCTCTCTCTCTCTCTCTCTCTCTCTCTCTCTCTCTCTCTCTCTCTCTCATTCATTCATTCACTCACTTGCTTACTAACCCACTCACACACACCCATTTGTTAACAAATATCAAAGTACAAAAAAAAAAAAAAACAGGGATCTAAACATTATAGAGCTAAGATGAATTAATGTAGTAGACCAAACTAAATAATCTAAGTTCATGAAATATATGATAGCAGAATGGGTTATGAATACAGTTAGCAGATCATTGAAAAGACGAGCTCGTCTAACTCCAAAACTATTTTGATTCCAAGAACAAGAGCAAAAATAGTGAATAAAAGTTCTCAGTCAAGGGTCCCCCCTTTTGAAAGGGACTTCCAGAGGACATAAATGATATAGAAAACTGTATTAGCAATCTAATATTTTACTTTTAATATAATTAACCTCTGTTGATGTATATGTGACTTTTATGTACAGTTTTAAAAAGTCTTATTTTGTAGTCATCGTGGCTCAAGCGGTAGCGTCCGCGACGTTGAGGTGTCAGGTCGAGGGTTCGCGCCCCGTCACGGTCTGAGGTTAGCAAGGGCATGCACTCAGGGGTAACGATATTTTCTGCCAAAACAAGTCCTTCGCAAGAAGGCAACCTTCCTAGCCCTTGGTTGAAAAGGGAGTCCGTGACGTAAAATCGGAACAAACAGCAATCCCAAGTCCTATGTAGTTCGATCTCCTACACTCTTAATTTTATTTTTGTTTTATTTAGTAGTATTTGTATAGCTGTATTTGTTCGCATTCATGTATTATATTTTTATTTTTTAACTATGTATCACTTGGGCTTCTTTATTGATCAGCAACGAAAATTTATTTGATATAATTGTTTGTTTCTTTCGTATTGCATTTTACAGCTATTAAGTATAGTGCTCATGTTAATTATGCCGTCTTATTGTATTGATTTTTTATTCAATTAATTTATTAATTAACTTGTTTATTTATTAATATATTTATTTACTTATTTAGCTTGGAGAGGTGTTTATAATTCTTCCTTAGCTTAAATTATTTTTTATCCTTTCTCAGCTACTTATTTGTTACTACAGTACACTGTACATATGTACAACTTTCCGTAGATATGAATGAATTTTATTTTGCTTTTTTTATTATTATTATTATTATTTTTTGTAGATAGTTTAATTTTCAAGTCATTTAAGTTTAGATTGACAGACATCCAAAGTCTTCTTTTATAGATCCTTTGCGCTATGTACACGGCATAATGTGCATACGTACGTGCACATCTTATACATTATATAGTCTCTTTGGTCTCTACATGCTTTAATTTATTTACTTTATGACACGCACAGTGTGTATTGTACATCCGTGCATTTGTACACCAGGATTCTCATGTGTAGTTACTTTGTTGTTGCTCACATCATATGCTGTATACATGTGCATTTGTACAGCAACTCTGTATACATACATAAGTTTTATGAATTAATTATTGATCACTTCAGGTTTCTCCTATATGTAGTTTATATATACATTTGTACACATTCTTCATAGATGAATTTCATGGAATATTCTCAAGTGTCTGCAGATTCGAAGCTTCTCCTCTTCATTGCACGTACATTTGTACTGTATATACGTGCTTTTGTGCACTGCAGGTTTCCATGTTCATAATTCAGTTGTTGCTTGCTACAACACAAGTAGTACACACGTATATTTGAAGACCAGCTGTATATATGCATAAGTATTTGGAGAATTTTCTGTAATCTCTGCATGTATTATTTGTTTTCTCTTCGTCGCAAATACAGTGTGTATAGTAGATGCGTACAATTGTACACTCCAGGTTTCTCCTACGTATAGTTTTCTTGTTGCTATGTTCACTACAAAAAAACACAGATGTACAACTGCACGCCAACTCGGTATGAATAAACTGATTTTATGGGGTTATTTTTACTCTCTGCAGCCTTTTTTTCGTGCCTGCTGTACGTACGTGCATTTGTACACTCTAGGTTTCTCCTGTGCATAGTGCTCTTGTTGCTACGCACACATCTCTCACCGTGGACATGTACAATAGTCTACCAACTCTGTATGTATGTAGTGATTTCTCTTCATTGCATTGCAGCCTGTATTGCACATGTGTGCTTTTGTTCACTCCAGGTTTCTACAGTACATAGTTCTCTTGTTGCTATGTACATTTTGCACACCTGATATATATATATATATATATATATATATATATATATATATATATATATATATATATATATATATATATATATATATATATATATATAACTTTTATAGAAATTTTTTCTCTGGTCTCTTCATATTCCAAGCCTTTCATTTTCACTGCACGTACAATGTCTACCTGTTCACATTTTTGTGCACGTAATCAATCTGTCTATCTATCTTTCTATCTGTCTAATCTATCTATCTATCTATCTATCTATCTATCTATATATATATATATATACATATATATATATATATATATATATATATATATATATATATATATATATATATATATATATATATATATATATAAGCTGATTTTATAACCACTGTTGAATATTTATGGATATGTACAATACATACTGTGTTTCCGTATTTGTTAAAGAGTATTCTTTTATAAAATAACTGTTGAACTTTGTCTAAATATTCTTTTTACATTAGTTCACTAACTTTTTGTATGTTTATAAATATGTTTATTTTACTAATGCAAATTTTGTATGTTTATTTTATATGTCAGATATATACACATATATTTGTGTATTTATTTAATTGTTTACTTATTGTTTTACTTATTTTTTTTTATTAATACGTTTATTTATTTATTCGTATAGCGGTTGAGACATAATCTCGAACCCACGAACAGAGACAACATGTGAACACCGTTAAACTCCTGTAAATACTAAACTTCCTCGTTGTGAAAGTTCTTAGTCTTGGTTGCGCTTTGTACTGTCTGTTTATTTATTTATTTTGTGTATTTTCCTGTTAGTATGTTCATTTTGATTCAGTTATTTTCTGTTTGATTACTTATTTAATTTAATTTTCTTTACAAATTCTTGAGGATAATTTTTCAGGTAAATAACCTTAGAAAAGATTGTTAAAGATGGATAATTCCTGAAAATATTGTTTTCGAGTTTATTAACCCCAGAAACTCCTTGTAATGATGATTAATCCTCTGGAAACGCCTTGTAAAAACGAAAATCCCCCCCAACAAAAAAATCCTTGTAGTGATAAACATTCCCTTGAAAATAATATTTTAAAAGTTAAATATTATCTAGAAACCCCTTTCAACAATTATTATACTTAGGCGACACCACTTAATTAAAAGTACCTCAGAAAACACCTGAAAAAAAAAAATTGCCCCAGAACATGCCAACTGATGAAAAACTAATCCCATATAACACCTTGCAATGAAAAAAAAAATAATCCTAGAGAACACCTTGTGCTGAAAAAATGGTTACAGAAAAGAGCCCCAGAAAATAAAAGTCCCAGAAAACATATTATTACGAAAATAGCCCTAGAAAACATTTAGTAATGAAAAATTTGCCCAGACAAAACACCTTGTCCTGAAAAATAGTATCAGAGAACACCTGATAATGAAATATATCACCAGAAAATACCTTATATTGGAATATAACCCCAGAGAACACCCTGTATTAAAAAAAAAATAGCACCGGAAACACCTTGTATAGATAAATCATCTATAGAAACCATTGTGTCATATTGATTCACCCCGTTTGAAACAAAATAATAGAAGTTTTTAATAAATTTTACGAGTAATATTAATGACTCATCTTTCCAATATGCATTTTTATTTATTTTATTGTTTAGTTTTTAATTATCCTGATTTGGAAGATTAGTGAGATCTATTAATTGTGTACAATGACCTTATTGTATATACTTAATTATGTTCGTAATTCTCCGTTTCCTGAACGCTTACTTTACTGATACACTAGCACTTATCATATCCTTCCTTAAGGCTTACAATTGCCAAGTGTTCTTACTACTAAGAAAGACTTCCTTATGAATCTTCACAATGGGACCTATGATTCTCGCGCGGGTGTGCGTGTGTGTGTGTGTGCATGTGTGTGTGTTTACTATTACTATATGCAGAATAACTGTTGCATATGTGGTAGCGGAGAAGTGACCGCAAACGTGCGTGACTTTTTATGAACCAAGTTTTTTCCTTTGTTAATTTCAAGGTCAAATGATTAATATGTCAAGGTCGCGGCATCATGTGTATTTTAGTAACAGAGTCCCTCAAGGTGTTCATTTGTCTTATTACATTGTACATGCTCTCACATACTTGTCTAAGCTTATTCTCTCTCTCTCTCTCTCTCTCTCTCTCTCTCTCTCTCTCTCTCTCTCTCTCTCTCTCTCTCTCTCTCCTCTCTCTCTCTCTCTCTCTCTCTCTCTCTCTCTCTCTCTCTCTCTCTCTCTCTCTCTCTCTCTGTTTGTGTTTCCATATATTTTACCTGTTTAAACTCCTGTAATCCTTCTGTTCCTATGTCTATCTACATGGCAGGCTATCAATATTATTGTCTTATAAATGAAGCCAAAACTTATCCTATTTTTTCCACTTATAAAAAACCAGAAATATATTTTATTATTATTATTATTATTATTATTATTATTATTATTATTATTATTATTATTATTATTATTATTATTATTATTATTATTATTATTATGTCTTTTTATTCAAGTATCGTCCCCACACAGTAAGTGGTGCACGCATCTGAACTGCTGAGTTGACAAGGGGCTTATGCACGAAAGAACTCCATTATACATTTTTTTTTTCCTATTCTCGGCTGATGTCTGGCGAAGAGAGAGGCATCAGTATGAAGCAGCTTTGGGGTGAGTCTGACTCGGTTGAGTGCCATGTTATGGTAACCTCATATGTATGCTTACGTGAAATTAGGTGCTATTTGAGTTATTGAAAGCATTTTACGTATAAAAACGTATCATGCGTGTCTTGCATGAAATAACATTGGAACTTCCTTCTAAGAGGGAGGGGGAGTAAAAACGAGTTTCAGAGTGATTTTGGGGGATTGCAGTCAGGAGAGGGGGAGATTTACCGTGGTTCAATATCTTTATTGTTGTGGCTACCCCCGTGGAAACCTCTATTAGGACCCTTGTTTTATTATTATCATTATTATTATTATTATTATTATTATTATTATTATTATTATTATTATTATTATTATTATTATTATCACTATTATTATTATTATTATTATTATTATTATTATTATTATTATTATTATTATTATTATCATTATTATTATTATTATTATTATTATTATTATTATTATTATTATTATTATTATTATTATTATTATTATTATTATTGTAGTTGTTGTTGCAATCGTATACTAAAATCAAGCACCTGCCTTTCACCTCAATTCAAAAATAATTGTGTGTTGCGTTGTAAAGGTGTGTGTGTGTGTGTGCATGAAGTTGGTAGGATACAATGCACATACTGCTGGCCTGCAAACATTGCTTATACTTATTAGCATTTGAGTACCTCAAGTGATTGTTATTATTATTATTTCTTTATGCATACAAGTCATATGGCAGCGAATAGGCATGGAAAGGTTCTTCGCGTACCATACCTTTTTCACACTAGAAGTCCCCTTAGCAGTACCAAAACCTCTCTGTATTTTTAATTACACACACTTATATATATATATATATATATATATACATATATATATATATATATATATATATATATATATATATATATATATATATATCAAACTATCATCGTATGTGTATATCACACCTGAAACCCTCTTGGCAGCACTTGACTCCTGTTTTTTAATTTGTATATGTTTTATTTTTATACTTTGTATGCACATAAAGCAGTGGGCAGGAGATCACAGACTTCACCGTTGTCCCCTACACTATAATAATATCAAGGTAACTCTAAAAACCATATTTAAATTGAATTATTAATGATTAATGTAGAATTTATAATGCATTGAACAAATTTGTCTATTAACAAATGTGTGTGTATTATACACACACACACGCATATATATATATATATATATATATATATATATATATATATATATATATATATATATATATATATATATATATATATATATATTATAAGTAGGTTGGCCATGGCACCAACCGCGCATTGAAATACTTTATGTGACACCAGGACGGGCAAAAAAAAAAAAAAAAAATAAATGAATAAAAATCTGCCCTCATCGGGCCTGGCCACGAAGAAAACATAAAGAGAAACAGAAATGGAGAGTGATGTGACTTGTCAGATGGGAAGGGATAATAACAGATGTGTAACGAATATCTATCTGTCTATCTATCTATCTATCTATCTATCTATCTATCTATCTATATATATATATATATATATATATATATATATATATATATATATATATATATATATATATATATATATATATAATGTATGTATGTACGTATGTGTGTGAGTGTGCATGTATTTACATTCATATACTTTCAGTGAAGAAACTGTTGTAAAACTTGAACTGACTGCATACGGTAAAATGTACTACATCAACAACAACAACAATAATAATAATAATAATAATAATAATAATAATAATAATAATAATACTATGGATTCAACAAGGACTGTTCCAGACAGCTCCAGGTTGAGTCTTCCTTCGGGCACGGCTCTCTCCTTATGCCTACATGTACACTTAATAATCTGGCGTATTTGTTACACATCTCTTTCTATCCCATTTACTTTGACAAGTCACAAAACTCCCCATATCTGTTCCATGTTGCTTTTTTTTTTTTTTTTTTTTTTTTTTTTTTTTTTTTTTTTTTTTTTTTTTTTTTTGCTACACTTATGGAAGGTCCACAGCGTATGGCACCCAGTACCCGACATAGAGGGGTGCTAGGAATCTCCAGGGATCTCGTTGACTTCACTATTGGCGTGAGGGTAGACACACTTTGTGGTAGTAATGGTTCTGCCCTGAACCTTGCATCTTCTGATAGCTCTTCTTCTTTCACTCTTCACTTTGTTAACATTCGTGGTCTGAGCTCCAATCTTTCGTCTGTGCAACAGCACTTGGGTACATCACTCGTTAACTTTCTCCTTCTATTTGAAACCCATCTGGATAGCCATGCTTCCGCTGACCCATTTCAAGTTTCTCACTGTAACCTGTATTTTCGTTTCCGTTCCAAGGGTGGTGTCTGTGCCTACTGCAACACTAACACTCCTATTACAAGGCTCATGAACCTTGAATCTCCTGACTTTGATGTTCTATGGCCAAAAATCTATCTCTCCACTACCACTATATTAATTTGCTTCAGCTACTGCTCTCCAAACTCCACTGACTTTGTGTTTTTCTTTGAATATCTGTCCTCTTGCCACGAGTCCTTGCAATCTTCTCACCCACATGCTGAAGTTCTCTATATTGGGGATTTCAATGTACACCACAGTGAGTGGCTTAATTCTTCTGACTCTGATGTGGGAGGAAGTGAGGCCCTTGCTTTCTCTATTACTCATGATCGGGAGAAGATTATCAAACATTCTACTCATGTTCCTGATCAACACGAACATACAGCCAATACTCTTGATCTATTTCTTACTTTTAATCCTTCAAACTACTTGTATTCTGTGCTTTCCCGTCTTGGTAAAACTGACCACTCTTTGATTTTAATCTCTTCCATTTTCACTCCTCCTCTATCAATTTCTCCTACTCAGCACCACCTTTGGCAATTTAAGCATACTCAGCGTGAAGATTTGCGTAATTTCTTCTTTGATTTCCTGTGGGATGACTACTGCTTTTGGTCCCGCAACACTAATCAGGAAGCCCAAAAAGTTGCCGAGTTGATAACCTCGGGATTGGAGGCATTTATCCCCTCCTCTATGAAAACTTTTTCTCCCCCAATCTTTGGTTTAACCGTGCCTATATCATGGCTATTCAGGCCAGGGATCTGGCACACCGGTCATACCAAGCCTCTCCTGATTCAGCTCACTCCGCTTTAATTACAGCTAGGAATCACTGTACTGCTCAGATTCGAAGGTCTAAAGCTTCCTTTATAAGAAGGAAAGTTGATGACCTTAAGTCCTCTCCCACTGATAATTGTGTCTGGTCCTTAGCCAAAAACTTCTGTAGCTCAAGCTTTCCCCTTCTCATTTGTTCCAATGGTTCCTATAGTTTTTTTTTTTTAGAGTGTGACACCGGGACAGGCAGAAACTGCCCTCATCAACAAAGGCCCGGGCACGAGAAAATACCAAGACGAAGGAAAAGAAAAAGGTTAAGGGCAAGGCAGAGATGAGGTAATGTCACACAAAGGAAAACGGCAGACAGAAAAAAACAGTCAAAGTACAGACGACCCAGAGATATGGAGGACTAGGCTCTGAGATGATGATAGATCTGCTTTTTGAAGGATGAAAGGTCATAAGAATTAGGAAAGACAGAAGGAGGAAGAGAGTTCCAGAGTCTGGAGGTAGATGGGAAGAAGCAGTTGCTGCACCGACCAATCCGCGAGCTACAAATTTCCACACAAACCTGTGAGATGAGGCTTGCTCTTCCACTGACTAAGCCACTCTCTTTGCCTCTCATTTTTCTGCCAACTCTTTCGTTAACAATTCTAGTGCATCTGTCCCCCCTTCTTTACCCCTCTCTAACCCTATGCCCTCAATTATCCTTTCTTCACGCACAGCTCATAAGGTTCTTTGCTCGCTAAAGACGAACAAGGCATCTGGTCCCGATGGTATACCTACAAGGTTCCTTAAAGAGTTTGCAGATGAACTGGCTCCCGTTCTTTACCTTCTTTTCGCTTCATTCCCTCAACCAGTATTTATCCTTCACCTTGGAAGCATGCTCTAGTAGTGCATTGGTTCTCAACCTTTTTTTACCCATGGACCCCTTTTCCCTAATTTTATTTTGGTGGTCCCCTTCATTTGTATTCGACAAAAGACAAGCTTATTCTCTTTTTAACACTTTCAAATTTGAAAAAAAAAATTTAATACCGAAGCGGGGAATTTCAGAAAAATTAACGTAAGTATGTATGTACAAGGAACTTTTTAATATATCTTACCTTATCACGATGGAGTTTAACATAAAACTGAAGTTAACTGTTTGGGTCATATCGACTTTTATAGGCACTGAGAGTTAATAATTGTACGGGAAATCATCCCTGCCACTGAAGATCTTGATGCCAGTAATCCTTCCTCGATAAGCACAGTCTCTTTGACCTTTGTCGTTGCCAATCAAAGGTCAGAGACCACGCTAAGGAAGGTAGATATTTGCACTGAAAATAAACAATAAAGCTCGCCACCTGCTTGCTGAGAAAAGATAAAAGATTTTCACTTTCGTTTGTTCTTGCCACTGACCGATGGGTGAGTAGATAGGTCAAAAGGAATTATAAAAGAAATAAAATGAGAAAGACTCATTCATATACATTCTCTACTTATTTCAATATGGTGTAAATTACAATGGGGAATTTTATTCTTAGTAATAAAAACCGTTCTGAAGTGGAATTGCTTCATAGACCACCAAAATTCACTGTGGACCCCCAGTTTGTTATATTTTGCCTGTGGACTCCCAGAAATATTACATGGAACCCCAGGTTCCATGTGGACCCCGGTTGAGAACCCCTGCTCTAGTGCATCCTGTTCCTAAGAAGGGTGACCGCTCTTTTCCTTCAAATTACCAACCTATTGCCCTAACCTCTTGGATCGTCTTGAATCTAACTCACTTATCTCCCATCACCAGTACGGCTTCCGCAAGGCAGAATCAACTGGCGACCTCGTACCCTATCTTACTCATGTTATGATCATCTTCTCTGAGGAACTATGGGGAATTCTTCGTTGTTGTCCTTGATATCTCGAAGGCTTTTAACAGAGTCTGGCGCAAGGCTCTTTTGGCCAAACTCCCTGCTTATGGCTTTACCCCTTCTCTCTGTTCTCTGATTTCCAGTTTTCACATACTCTGTTCCCTCTCTTCATCAATGATATGTTTCATTCCCCATCCTCTTCTCTTCTTCATGCTTTTGCCAATAATTCTACCCCGCATTTTTTCTCTTCCTTTTCTTCACAACCTTCATCTGCCACTCGTAATCAGTCTCGTATCACTCTGTCTTCTACTGTCAACTCCAATTTGTAGAGGGTATCTGAGTGGAGCACCCAAAATTTAGTTAAATTTAATGCCTCCAAGACAGTTTCTGGCTGTCTCTTTATCTTCTTCTCCTCCTGATACCCCTATTGTTTTCTAAACTAAAGAAATTTATCCTTTTAATTCTATTAATATATTGGGAATCACATATTCCAAGTTTCTAAATCTGCCTCCAAAACATTGTGGGCTCTGTTTCGCTTTCGTCATGACTTTTCCTCTTTACGGTTACTAAAACTCTATAAAAGTCTTATCCGTCTCTGCTTAGAATATTGCTCGCACATCTGGGGTGCT
The DNA here is from genome assembly GCA_037179515.1 of Halocaridina rubra. Classification (NCBI taxonomy): domain Eukaryota; kingdom Metazoa; phylum Arthropoda; class Malacostraca; order Decapoda; family Atyidae; genus Halocaridina; species Halocaridina rubra. The sequence goes on along the minus strand of JAXCGZ010015335.1, from coordinate 17,585 downwards.
TTTGCTTAAACGTATCTCCTTGATAGGGTTGAATCTAAGGCAGTCAGACTCATTAATGACCCTTCTCTTACTACTAATCTGGATTCTCTTTCTATAAGCCGTAAGGTATCATCCCTATCTCTTTTCTATCGCTTCTACTTTAATCGCTGCTCTGACGAGTGGGCGAGTTGCATCATTCCCCCACTCCCGAGGCCACGTAACAATTGCCAAGCGACCTCGTATCACAAGTACTATGTGGAGATCTGTAGCTCATAGATTGGTCGGTGCAGCGACTGCTTCATCCCATCCACCTTCAGACTCTAATTCTCTTCCCCCCTTCTGTCTTTCCTAACTCTTATAACCTATCTTCCTTCAAAAAAACGGATCTATCGTCATCTCAGGGCCTAATCTTGCCATATATCTAGGTCCTCAGCACTTTGACTATTCATTCAGCCTGTCCTTTTCCTATTGTGCATCATTACCTCATCTCTGCTTTGTCTTTAACATTTTTCTTTTTCTTCGTCTTAATATTTTCTTCGTACCTGGCCTTTAATGGATGAGGGCAATTTTCTTGCCTGTCCCGGTGTCATACTAGAAAAAATATATACATATATGTGTGTGTGTGTGCTCTTTCCCGTAAACACAATTAGGTAATCACTCAGTGGCACTAAGTATTATATTTAAGGAGTCACTGGAGTCGGGGGAGATTCCAAGATGCTGGAAACAAGCAAATGTGATACCTATCTTCAAAAAGGGAAGGAGGGATACGGCTCTGAACTATAGACCAGTTTCCTTGACCAGCATAGTTTGCAAAGTTATGGAGAAACTACTAAGGAAACATATATCTCTTCACTTGGAATTCTTCAACTTTTTGTCAGTGAGGCAACATGGCTTCAGAGAAGGTAGATCAACAGTAACAAACTTATTAGAATTTTATGATGAGGTAAGCCAAATCTTACAGGAAAGAGAGGGCTGGGCAGATTGCATATTCCTAGACTTCCAGAAAGCATTTGACACTGTTCCACATGGGAGACTTATTAGGAAGCTTCAATCAATGGCTAGAATAGGTGGAAATGTTTTGGAATGGATAAAAACTTACTTAGAAGGAAGGGAACAGAGGGTTAGAGTAAGACACTCAGTGTCTGAATGGAGAAGAGTTAGTAGTGGAGTTCCACAGGGTTCAGTTTTAGGGCCACTTTTGTTCCTTGTATATGTAAATGACCTACCAGAGTCTGTAAATTCATTCATGAATATGTTTGCAGATGATGCAAAGATTGTGAAGAAAGTACAAAACGAGAACAATGGTAGAGAACTTCAGGAGGATCTAAATAATCTGCATGAGTGGTCAGAAAAGTGGCTAATGAAATTCAGTACTTCAAAATGTAAGGTAATGAGAATGGGTACAAGTGCAAGAAGGCCCAAGCTTGACTACTCGGTGGCTGGAGTACAACTTCAAGAGACAGAAAATGAAAGAGATCTAGGAGTAAACATACTGGCAGATTTGTCTCCAGAAATACATATAAATGGCATAGTAAGGGCAGAATATGCATTCTTATCAAATGTAAGGGTAGCCTTCAGGCACATGGACAAGGAAATGTTCAGAAATATTTATGTAACCTATGTGAGGCCAAAACTCGAATATGCATCCCCCTTTTGGAATCCGCACTTGAAAAAGCACATAGCTAAGCTTGAAAAAGTTCAAAGACATGCCACGAAACTGGTGCCAGAAATACGCAATCTCAGTTATGATGAGAGGCTGAGGGAATTAGACTTACCATCACTCGAAGCTAGAAGAGTGAGGGGGGATATGGTGACAGTCTTCAAATTCCTTCATGGTTATGATAAGAGTGGATAGGGATGGATATTTTGATATGGCTGGCTCTAGAACTAGAGGTCATAGTTTGAAGCTTCGTAAGAAAATTTCTTTGCAGGATGTAAGGAAATACTTTTTCAGTGTAAGAGTAGTTGATAATTGGAATTGGCTAAGCGAGGAGGTAGTTAATGGTATTTCAATCCATAGTTTTAAGGACAGGTATGATAAGTATCACTAAGTATAAAATGGAACCGATGAGGAGACGGGAAGGTACGAGCTTTGGGCTCTTTCCCGTAAACACAATTAGGTAATCACACACACACACACACACACACACACACACACACACACACACACACACACACACACACACACACACACACATATATATATGTATATATATATATATATATATATATATATATATATATATATATATATATATATATATATATATATATATATATATATATATATATATATATATATCCGATGGCAGGGGATAGCAGATGATAGACTGGTTGGGTCTGCTGTGCATCTTCGAAGGTTATTGTTTCTTATTTGGTTAGAAGTTCGAGTATGAGTCCTAGTGTGTTCCTAGACACACTTGAATATTTGTTAAGTTTTCGAGTCAACTATGGGTAAATCTGATAAATATAAAGATAGCCTCTCCAATTGTGTTTACTAGTAAACATTGATATCTGCCTCACCAGTAAAAATAGTCAGACTTGCGGTCAATCAACTATATAAATCTTATGTTATTATATATTAACCTAACTTAACCTGAACTGACCTGACCAGGTAAAATTAATCCCTCCAAGTTTGGGTTGATCGGATAGATCTATAGGTTAGGCTGATCCCTGGACCCAAGCTTGAGAAACGTGGAAGTAAGGCGCGTAATATATTGGCTAGATAAAGGAGAAATGGGCGGGGGAGGGGTTGGAATGAAGGGTAGTATGTGGGGTGTGGGAGTGTAACGCAAGGGTTGCATGACATAGAAATTTGACCTTGAATTTGTCATTGAAACTCAATATGTCATGATATTTGTCTGGAGCTCCTTTCTGTCAGTCTATGTCCGTTTTCCAGTGTGTCTGGATTTCTTTAAGTCATTTTCTTCGGATTTGTCTGTCTGTCTGCATGTGGCGGTATATGAGTCACTGATATATTCATAATTTTCATTCTGCTTGTCTGTAATGCTGTCGTATCGTAAATGTGTGTCCTGTATGTGTGTAATCTCTCAGATTTTCGTTCCGTTTGTCTGTGTCTGTATTGTTTAGAATTTTCTTCTGTTTGTCTCTGTGTCTGTATATGAACAGTGTTCTACAGTAGTTGTGTTTGTCTGATAGACTCTCTTTGTGACCATAGATGAATCACTTCTTTCGTCAAACGTTCCAGTCTGTGTGAATGTTTACAAGTCACAATATTCGTTTCAAGTTCTTTATATCTGTTTATCTGACAGCGTAGACATAGGCGAGACATGTAAACTGTCTCAGGTTCCGTTCTGTCTGAGTTTGTCATCAGTCTATCTCACTGTCTGTGTGGATTCCTGTCAGTCACCATTCGTCCTTAATCTTGTGCTGTCTGTTAGTCTGTTTTTATTGCTTATTTTTCATTTACTTTCTCGTGTCTAACGTTCCCAGTTCTCACCTGTGTCGAGCTTTTGAAGACACAACCATCAGTCAGTATACGATTTCTTTATCCTTTTAGTTCTATTTTTGAGGATCCTGTAATCCATCAGCTCTTTGCATACCTGAAAACATTAACAACATTGAAATGAAGAACATTCAAAAACGGACTCACTTTTGACAATGTTGTTTTGTATTTTTAATTAAGCTTTTAAGCTTCATGATTGAATATTGCAATTCATAGACTCCCCAATGATTGTTTTTGAGTTTTATTTGTAGTTTGGGGGTTATCCATATATTTTTCAAGAGATACACTAATATCTTCACAAAATAAGTAAACTATAGTTTTGCTCGTGACTGTTGTTACTTCAAGTGGCATCACTCGCTGAATCAACTCCACTTTACATGATAGATTTGATAGGAAGACTTTTGTTATAAATTTTTTTTTTATTCCAGTTTGACATCAGTGGGTAAATCTTCTCTGCTTTACAAAATAGATTAGTAATTGTTGTCTTCTTGACTGTTGTTGTTTCAACATGCAATCACTAACTTTCTAAACGAGCTCCGCTTTACGAGAGAGATTAGCAACAATTCCACCCTCTACTACTGTCGATTTTTTTTTTTCAAACTAATGTTACTAACTGATATTGCTCTACTTTACAAGATATATTAGTAATAGTTTTGCTCTCAAGTGTTGTTCATTCAATCTGACATCAGTAGCTGAACCTATTCCCCTATACAAGAGAGATAAGGGCCCGATTTCTTAAACAGTTTAAACCTAGGATATCATATTTTTAGTTAGCTAGACACACAAATGGATTTCATTAACGCATCTGACGCGGTTCTGTGTATGGCCAGGATCCTAGCCATGCACAGAACCGCGTCAGATGCGTTTGATCTTAGCCATGCACAGAAACGCCTCAGATGCGTTTATGAAATCCATTTGTGTGTGTCTAGCTAACTAACAATATGGTATCCTAGGTTTACACTGTTTAAGAAAACGGGCCAAGGTATAGTTTGGCTCAGGACATTTTGTACCTCATGAAGAATTGGAACCTACATTTTCGCAACATAGAAGAAAGTTAGATTAGGTTAGGTTAGGTTAGAATTTGAGTTTAAAGGCCAAGCACAAATTTTAACCTTACTTAACCCAACCTAACATTTCTTCGATATTGATAAAGGGCAGGTTCCCATTCTTCAGGAGCTCCTATTTTTCAATATGATATATTAGTAGCTAACATGCTCCACTTTATGTTTCAAGCATTTATTTATTAGATTATCCTTTGAACAGACTGGATATTTGTCCTCTTTACTGTATTTGTGTTATTAATTAACCTCTATTTTGGGGGTGAACACAGACAGGTTGGAGCTGGGAAGTTAAGGCTGGATGCTCTTCCTTAACCCCCTTACGGTGAACTCTCTCACGGGTCTGTCACCTCTCGAGTCGAATGCTCTAACCACTGCGCTACCGCATTCTTCTTCATTTCCATTTTTCTCACAGCTGATGCACACTCATATATGGATCTTAAAAACTTGAAATCTATTCTAATAAATATAGTATGTCATAGTTGCACATTTCCTGTTTATATAGCTGAGATTTCTTTATTCTAACTTATGATGCTGCTCTCTCTCTCTCTCTCTCTCTCTCTCTCTCTCTCTCTCTCTCTCTCTCTCTCTCTCTCTCTCTCTCTCTCTCTCTCTCTCTCTCTCTCTCTCTCTCTCTCCATATATATATATATATATATATATATATATATATATATATATATATATATATATATATATATATATATAGTTATCTGCATGCGTACCCCTTTATGATTAGTAGGTTGGTCATGGCACCATTCCCCCGTTGAAAGACTACGACTGAAGGTATTAGGATACAACTAGGATTGGTCCAGACAGTTCCGGGTTGAGTCTTCCTCCAGGACGGTTCTTTCCTCATGCCTACATCTACACTGGATATTCTGGCGTATTCATTACACATCTCTTGATATTCCATTACATTTGACTAGTCAAAACACTCCCCACATCTATCTCTTTTTACTCTCTTTTTTCCTCATGTTTACTAATATTTATGGAGGGTCCACAGCTTGTGGCCCCCAGTATCCGACATAGAGGGGTGCGAAGAATCTCCGGAGATCTTGTTGACTCCGCTGTTGGCTTGAGGGCAGACACGCCTGGTGGTAGTAATGGTTCTGCACTTAACCTTGCACTTCCCAATAGATCTGCTTCTTTCACTCTTCACTATTCTAACATTCGTGGGCTGAACTCTAATCTTCCGTCTGTGGAACAGCACTTAAGTACTTTCCTCCCTAACCTCCTCCTCCTATCTGGAACCCAGCTGTGTATACATGCTTCTATTGACCCATTTCAAATCTCTCACTATAATCTGTATACTCGTTTTGCAACACTAACAAATATTCTAGAAAGAGCCCTCGTTGGCCGTTGTGGAGAAGGATTCCATGTCAACATTAGTTGAACATGGGTAAGTCACTCCTAAGCCTAAGGGTAGAGTCCTGTGTCCCATGGAGTCTGCAAGCCTTATCAGAAGTTTTCCTTTGCTTCTGCTCTTGTTCTTCAAACTCCACCGAGTTTGTGTCTTTCTTTGAATACCTGTCCTCATGCCATGAGTCCTTGCTATCATCTCACCCACATGCCGAAGTTCTCTACTTTGGAGACTTCAATGTACGCCATAGTGAGTGGCTTAATTCTTCTCACACTGATGTGCGAGGAAGTGAGGTCTTTGCTTTCTCTATTACTCACGATCTGGACGAAATTATAAAACATCCTACTCGTGTTCCTGATCGTCACGAATATACAGCAAACATTTTTTACCTATTTCTTACTTCTAGCCCTTCAATCTACTCTTATTCTGTACTTTTCCCTCTTGGTAAATCTGACGACTCTATGATCCCAGTCTCTTCCATTTTCACTCCCCCTCCACCAATCCCTCCTACTCAGCACTGCCTTTAGCACTTTGAGTGTACCCAAAATGAAAGTTTGTGTAACTTCCTCTATGACTTCCCATATGATGACTACTGCTTTCAGTCCTGCAACCCTGATCAGGTAGCCCTAAAAGTTGCCGAGATCATGACCTCGGGAATGGAGGCGTATATCCCCTCTTCTACAAAAAATTTCTCTCCCCCTAAACCTTGGCTTGACCGTACCTGCTCCATGGCTATCCAGGCCAGAAATCTGGCACACAGATCTTACCAAGCCTCTCCTTCTGATTTAACTCGCTCTGCTTTTATTGTAGCTAGGAATCGCTGTACTGCTCAGATTCGAAGGTCTAAGGCTCCCTTTATAATAAGGAAAGTTGATGACATTAACTCTTCTCTCACTGACAAATGCTTTTGGTCCTTAGCCAAAAACCTCTCCAAAAAATTCTGTAACTCAAGCTTTCCCCCTCTCATTCGTTCTGATAGCTTGCTCTCCTACTGACAAAGTCACTTTCTTTGGCTCTCATTTTTCTACCAACTCTTCTATAAACGATTCCAGTGCACCTGTCCATCAATCTTACCCCTCTCTAACCCTATGCCCTCCCTTATCCTTTTTTCATGCAAAGATCATAAGGTTCTTTGCTCGCTAAAGATGGACAAGGTATCTGGTCCCGATGGTATCCCTGCAAGGTTCCTTAAGGAGTTTGCAGATGAAGTGGCTCCCGTGCTTTGCCGTCCTTTTTGCCTCATTCTGTCAACCAGTATCTATCCTTCATCTTGGAGACATGCTGTAGTTCAACCTGTTCCTAAGAAGGGTGATAGCTCTATTCCTTCAAACTACCGACCTATTGCCTTAACCTCCTCTATTGCTAATGTTTTTGAAACTTTACTCAACGCTCACTTCTTGAAATACCTTGACTCTAACTCACTTATCTCCGATCATCAGTATGGCTTCCGCAAGGCAAGATCCACTGGTGACCTCTTGTCCTATCTTACTCATGTATGGTCATCTTCTCTGAGGAACTATGGGGAATCCTTTGTCGTCGCCCTTGATATCTCTAAGGCTTTTGACAGAGTCTGGTACAAGGCTCTGTTGGCCAAACTCCATGCCTATGGCTTTACCCCTTTTTTCTGTTCTCTGATTTCCAGTTTTCTTTCTGACCGTTTTATATCTGTAGTTGTTGATGGTGCGACATCTAGCCCTTTCTCTGTTACCAATGGTGTTC